>JAUELF010226899.1:0-13939 GCA_031471495.1 Clinocardium nuttallii
GGTAACACCATCCATCGTAAGCACCTTGACCATTCCAGCCGTTCCATCGTCCTCGTGACAACTGATGTATAGCTTTTCGTTTTTACAGTCAATTCCCCAACATTTTATTCCGACATGAATACCTTTACCTATCATAATGTTATTTGATACCGTTAAGAACATGAGACTATTTGAGTGTGGTTCTGTCACGATGATCTCGTTCCTAGACACAACTGCAACATCCCAGACACCGGATTCAATCTTCAGTTTGTTCTTCAATTTAAGGTCAATTGTAAATATCTTGACGTAGTCGTTGTCGTAATCACAAATGACTAATTCCCCGTCTGGCATAAAAGTACACCCTGTGACCCCTCTGGCTGATGAACTGATGTGTTTCTTGTTTGTCGTAGAGGATATGTCCTGGAAGCAAATCTGATGTTCTTGTCTTCCAATGGTTTCAGATTTACTGATTTGTTTCTCATTAACTTCCAGTTTTCCCATTGAAGTTATTTCTGACATAACGGTCACGAGTTTTTCAGACGGCTGGAACTCTAACGTCACCGACTGTCCTTGTGTCAGAAGGTCGTCTATCATTTCAATACTGTCTTCAATGCTTACTTTCTCTTTCATCATGAGAACACATGTGACATTTTCAATATCCTGCCCGAGAATTTCAAACGACTTAACGATATCTTGCATTTTTGTGTTAATCTCAACAACTGCGTTGATTTCCCCTTCCGTTTCAGCAAGAACCCGGTTTTCTATATTTGCTATCTTGTCTTCCATATCCTTCGACATCTTTTCCGCCCAAGCAATGATTTGTAGTTTGGTTTTCTTAACTTGTTCAATACATATTCTAGAGCAATCTTGTATCTTCCTTTTTTCTTTTTCTCTTGAATCTTTTAATTCTCTTATCACGGATAATAAAACTTTGGATTTCTGAGTGTAAAGATATACATCTTTCTTTATCTTTGCTTCTTTTGTGACTTGCGTAAGGGGCTTGGTTGTACATTTTCTGTGTTTTGATGATTTACACGCACTGCATATGGTTGAGCTATGGTTGACGCAGAACAGTGTAAGGGTATCTGTACGGTGGACGTCACATGTCATAATTGATGAAATCAGTGCCTTCTGTTCAATCGACAATATACGTGACTCAACGATTGGTTTAAGCGCATGATCACGTAGTTCTTTAGAACTACGATGGACTGCTTCACACGTATCACACATATGATACGCACACGGCTGACAGTAGGTTCCTGCCTGCGTGTTTAAACCTCTGAATGAACAAGGGTCGCACATCTTAGTAGGATCTTCATCGGAAAGGTTTGTTGGATTTGCTTCTGCCATTTTCGTTCAACCTGTAAAAATAAAGATGATTTATGGTTATAAGGACATACACCAAAGAGACATTCAAAAGAGTTACTTGGGAACAAACGGTGAACGTCTGTTGTGCTTTATTGTGTTGGCGATGTGTCATGACCTACATCAATGTCAATATCCATAAGTTTTAGTCTAAAATGGTTAACAGCACACTACCTTTAAAATAATTCAGGTAAATCTAGATCGACATATTTAAAATTATTTTAAGCCTTTTTACACTTAGGGCAATCTTTGTTAAATGGGCAACAATAAAGAAAGATAAGATTTTCGAATGATGTCTTTTCAATTTCAATTCGTTACCCCTTTGTAATATCAACTCGTTACGCCTTTGTAATATCAAAATTGTGTTTACGTTGCAATAGCAACTCCTTATCACTTTGCAATGTCGACTCATTAATATTTTCCATATTAAACCCTTATAACAATTTTATGTATCTATTCCAAAGTTATTTTTATTTACAATTTCAATTGTTTATAACTTTGCAATTCCAAACTTATTATTGCTTTGCAATATCAGCTCGTCATTGTTCCGTAATATTATACACATACTTAATTTTAATTTGCAATATCAACCCGAAATTACTTTGTTATATCAGCGCATTATTACTTTGCAATATCAGGTCCTTAGTACTTTCCTAAAGCCTATCGCTATTTCTTTGTAAAATCTAACTTCCTTATTACTATGAAATGTCGACTTGTTATTTCTCTGAAACATGATAATATTAGTTGTATGACGATTAGCACGGTTATGCTACAGTCTAATAAACTATTCTGAATTATGTATTCATATGTAATTTATTTTCATTGATTATATTATATTGTCTAGCAGAAAGGTCATCATTTTAAATTAAAGTATTGTGGTATCAGATTACAGAGCACCAACAAAAGTGCCTCCCCTTTTTGGCACGTTAAGAGATAGCAACTTGAGACGTTTGTGCTAGTATCAGTGAAATCGCATTACTCACCATATGATAGACTACAGTTGAATTGTATTGTCGGGATGTTGCGGTGTTGTAACGACTTGGAAGCCAGAGTCGATCATCAACCACACATTACACTGTTTATGAACTACTCAATTGCGATAGGTTTGACACGCCTTGCATTGTTGTTAGCACTTAAATCTGCGACAATCAAACATTTGTATCTAATATGTAGATCTGAATTCAGCCAAAGAACGGAACGGGAATGTTTGTGAAAGCGTGAGCAATAATATATTTTTATTTAAGTTTTTATCTTTTAACATAGTTATCAGTTATTGAAAGTTAGCCAACATCAAAGTAATTTGGACATCAACAATCATTTAACAATACTATCCAAACGAGTTCAACAATAATTCGTTATCAGTACTTTCTGTTCTTTCAATTACGCTAAGGAAATGACAATGATCAAACAAACAAAAGCATTATTAGCAAATTATAGAAAAGCTATGCATGCAATGAAAACAGTCTAGCTCACTAGAGTCTTCATCGTTTGTCCATTTGTTAGCAAGACTAAACGGCATATTCTGACTGAAAAAGCTAGAAGAAGATCTCAACGGGGAGGCATTAACTCTATCATAAATACAGATGAATTCTGACGCCTCTACAGCAGGCGTCTTTAGAAAACATTGCCACAAAGGGAAAACTAAAATAACTGCTAGAGATCTTGCAACAATATTCCAGAACGTTCTTCCTAATTTAATCAGTTTAGACCAAAATGGTTGCCTAAATTATCTATTTATAGGTTTTAACATACGTAAAACTCAAGAACTCGTACAAGAAGCAATATTGGTGTAGATGTGTGTGAAGTTTTGTGAAACTCTGATGAGAAATAGATCTTTTTTTAAATTAATACAAACAATATACTAATATAAGCGCATGTATACTTTACAATGGATTGACATCCGATTGTATTTCTCTTTATGAAGGCGTAAGACAGGTTGTCCTTTATCTTTCTTATTTATTCAAATATATACATGTATAAACATCGATAATCGTAGAAACGCCTTAAAAATGTCAACAAGCTGACGACACAACACTTTTCGCTAAAAAATAAAAATGATAGCATATTCGCTAATCAATTAATGAAAGAGTTTGGTATGCATTCGAATTTATATCTAAATATAATGAAACAGAAGGTCTATGGATTTGACGCTCTAAAAATAGTAAGTTCAAAAAAGGTGAATTTAAAGTGTCAAAAGATGTAAAAAAAATCAACTCTGTGAATTTATTTTGAAAATGCTAAAATTTAATGTAAAAATCTTTACTAGGAGAGAAAAATAGAAACAATCTCAAATACCATGTTGAAATATAAAATATATGAAATTGGACTTTTTAGGGGAAAATAACGGTAATTAAATCAATACTCTTACCGAAATTTAAATATATAACTCCGTCCGTAGTTGACCAACAAAACATAAACGGCTTTAATGAAAAGGTTGATTATTTGAGAATACTCTTCATTAATAATTGAACAGAAACTGACATAGGTTATATAGTTAATATTTATCTTTATGTTTGCGGATGATATGGTCCATTTGACTACGGGGCCGAGCCTCGGTAGCTCAGTCGGTAGCAACGTGGCCTGTCAATCCAGGGGTTGTGAGTTCAAATCCCGGCTCGGCCAACTTTCTTTCCGACATTTGAAAAAAGTAAATGCGACATGCGTCATTAGTCTTACACAATAAGGTTTAGTCTACATGGGAAAGCAGCCGGTTGCTTAGGAAGATTGTTGCGTGGACTACTGGTGTTTGAAAACCAGGAAACTCATGAGTAGGTGAACTCGCCGCCGTGATATGACTGAGAAAATGTTAAAAGCGGCGTTGAACCCCAATCAATCAATCAACCATTACGGATAAACATGGCTTATAAATCAAGTTGAATAGTATTGCGGATAACGTTACAAAATGGGGATTGAAATGTTGGTAAAAGTGAAATTTGTAATTTTGCAAAAAGAAAGAACGTATGTGATGTTGAATGGTCTGTTGACGTTGGCAATATAAAAGTAGTGGATCAGCTTTGTTACTTAAGTTAAATTCTTTAAAACGGGATTAATGCATAATGCTGTTAAAGCGTTGCATGATCATACACTAAGAGTTATAAGTTATCTTTTGTTTTTATTTGAAAAAGTTAGATTTGATATTTAAACAAAATTACTTTTATTTGATGCAGTCGTTTCTCCGGTTCAACCTACTTTACGGTTAGGAGGTTGTCTCAAAAACTGCACATTAAATTCTTCATAATTACGAACTTCGCTGTGTATGGTTAAAACTCGGTCGATATCCTTTGACGATAATAGCTTTCGAAAGATCACTCAGATATTCGTTAAATTTTAAATATAATACAGATAGTTTAATGTACACAGTATTAAGTGAGCAATCGCTCTAACTCTTTGTGATTCAATAAAGTGAAACAGAATTATAGGTTTTCATATTTAATTAATTTTGATAATACATCCAGTTCATTTTTTTTAAACCACTTAAAGACGCATTAGGGAGACTTATATTCATATATGGCTTTTTTCTATGAATAATTGCTCGAGATAAGACTATCACTGTAAGTTTAAGAATTGTTTTGAATATAAAATTTTAAAAATGAAAAGCTTAGGATAAAATTTAGCCAATTTAGACTTGCATATCATAAACTTGCGATTGAAACTGAACGATTCGAAAATATTAATAGAGCGAACAGAATGTAAACATTGTGTAATTCATAGCAGAATATCGCTTCCTATGCATTTGTCCGAAATTCCATGATCTAAGAAAAATTATCTTTTCTATAACTTGGCCGACTGTTACCCATTTATAAATATACTGGCATCAAAAAGAAGAAAGACTGAAGTCAATACGGAAAAAATTATAAAAGAAGCTTTGTAAAAGAAAGCTTAAAGCTTAGAGAATATCGACTAGTTATGTTAAAAATGCATTACTTTTTCCGCAGTATATGTTTATGTTTTGACTAATGTACGTACAGCTTGTAAACATTTATCATTGTCATATTGTCATGTATCAATTGTTTATGGCCGATGACATGTTTATTTGCCAAATGCCTAATAAAATTGAGTTGTGTTTAGTTGAGTATAAGCGACATTATAAATTATCATGGTGAGATAGATGAACATTTAATATTAAGAAAATTGGAAAATGAAGCCAATTGGATATCAGAAATTAATTTAGTCGAAACCTCAATACTTTTAACATGGAGAAAAGTGGAGAAATCAGTAGAATCAATAAAGATTAATTACAGAACCAGAAATTAGTGTTCAAGATTAAGTTAATACTAACAAACAAATAAACACACTTTTGTTGAAAAAAGGATCTTTTAAACCTCATGCCCACGAATTTTGGAAAAAACAAAGAGCATTCAGACAGCAATTGACCGTCGTTTTACTATATTATAAAAAGATGCATAGATAACTGGCTAAGACAATAACGGTTTTACATTACTTCATAATATTATCCCAACACAATATATCACTAACAGTTAAAAAATGTTTATCTTGTAACATTTCTGAAGACCTTAATAGCTATTGGTTATAGCTTTGAACATTTCGATTATGATGATATCAACACGATATATAGCATAATATCTACAAGTCATATTTTCTGAGCGAAAAAAAGCACGAAATACTATGAGGATAGTATGAAACTTTTTTCAGGCTAAAATGTTTTTATGCTTACATTACCAGAAAAAGAAAAACGATTTACCAGGTTGCATCAATCACCTAGTAACAACACTTACTTATTTGTTGTTTTGATGTTGTATTCTAGACATTGACATGCATGTGTTGTGTTAACATGTAAAACTGTTGTGTTATTAAAATAAAAAAGTGAACAAAAATAAATAAAAAATATCATTATAATTATATGAAAACGGCTTGTTTTCTTTTTACTGTGTTTATATATCTTCCGTATTAATTACATGTGCATATATATATATATATATGCGGACGATGAAGACTCTGGTGCGAATATGCTTCACTGTCGTATTCTCACAAAAAAAAGAGTAGCTGCAACAATTATCTTCAAGCCCAACAAATAAACAACAAATGATATATATAGTGCTTACCTGATTCTAAACTCGATTGGAATCCTGCACAGAAAAAACTGAAGCAAAACGATTTAAACTATCAGAGAGTGTAGTATACCCTACGTTGGATTGAAAATTGTTTAAACAAAGGCGTCAATTTATACATCTAAAAGAGGGTTTACCCTATTCGTCACCCAATATTGTTCTGATTATTTAACTCAACATTGCGGGATTTTTCACTTCTTTTTAATTGTTTGTTTTATTTAGAATGTGCTCAGTTTTGTGTCGACTGTAAACTTATTCCTGATCCCATAGTAAATAAACAACGCGTACTAGGCTTTGGAATAGGCCTTGTCGACGGGCACTCCATCGTTACCGCCGCTAACGAGGATCGAACCGTGGACACCTGTTTAAAATCCTCCAAGCTTACCACTTGGCCACTGTTGCTTTATGTGTCGGCTTTGTTATAATTGTCTAAACACTATTTTGGTGAGTAACATAAGGTTTTTCAACGAGGGCAATATGTTTTGCGTATAGTGTGTCTAAGCCGCGTTCAGCAATTTGTAGTTATATCACGGCGTTTATTCTGTAAGTCACAGGTACTACTAATCCATTTATCCTGGCAATATCGAGTGAGTCGTTATGCTTACCCCACACTCCTAAGCACCAACAAAGAAAAAGCACTGCACTCATTTCTAAGATGTTCTTGTATGACCTAGCCGGGGTTGGAACCCACGACTTCCTGTACCCGAGGCGAACGCTGAACTATGACTAGGAAATGTGCGGGCATTTATTAAATGATTAACGTTTGACGCCGTTTTCAATGATATGCAAGCTGTTACATGAAGAACAGTTCACATAACGTGTGTTTCATTGGGCGTATTCGGATTATCCTGGCTGAATTAATCAATTAAATTACATGTTTGACTTTAATTCACCGAACAATCGTAGTGATAGGAGAATCCTAATACATTCATGTACTCCGCCCATTCTCTCGTGCAACGTGCTGAATACCTGTCACAACGGGTATACTATTATCGTTACCCACTGAACTGTATCAGCACGATTTGAAATTGGAATAATCTTATGAACACGGAGTTATGATTGATTGATTGATTGAGGTTTAACGGCGTTTTTAACAATTTATCAGTCATATAAAAAACCCACCGATTTATGATATATATAATAACAATGTTTATAAGACTCGTCTGCTGTCTGTATCAAGGAAAGGAAAAATGTCAAGTCTAGTCAAAACGATTTGTTGACGAAAAACATTACAGAATGTTTTGTAGTCCTTACAGGCGGGCACCATACATCATATAACATGAGAAAGATATAATAAATTAAGTAGTAGTAGTAGTAGTAGTAGTAGTAGTTCGAAAAAGAAGTAGTAGTAGTAGTAGAAAAGGCAGTAGTAGTAGTAGTAGCAATTGTAGTAATATTAGTAGAAGGAGTAGTAGTAGTAGTAGAAGTAGTTGTAGTAGTAGTAAAAGTAGTAGTATTTTGTTATTATCATAATAATAATTATAACTGTTGTTGTAGTGGAAGTAATAGAAAAAGAAGTAGCAGTAGTTTGCTATTATTATTATTATCAGATTAAGTGTTGTTATAGTAGTAGTAGTAGAATAGTAGTAGTAGTAGTAGAAGTAGTAGTAGTAGTAGTAGTAGTAGAAGTAGTAGTAGCTGTAGTAGTAGTAGTAGAAGTAGTAGTAGTAGTTGTAATAGTAGTAGTAGTAGTAGTAGTAGTAGTACTAGTAGTTGTAGTAGTAGTAGTTGTAGTAGTAGTACAAATAGTAGTAGTAGTAGTAGTAGTAGTAGTAGTACTAGTAGTTGTAGTAGTTGTAGTTGTAGTAGTAGTAGTTGTAGTAGTAGTAGTTGTAGTAGTAGTACAAATAATAGTAGTAGTAGTAATTATAGTAGTATCACTTAAATATTCTTAAAGTATAGTTTTATTGTTATTATTATTAGAGTAGAAGTAGTAGTAGAAGTAGTATGCACACTCGTAGCTAACTTGAAATGAACCGGGTATGTCGGTTTGGCGTCATTTTAGTCTAACAAAGACCTAGCGTTAATTGCAAGCCTATGTGTAAAATAAAACAAGAGCATCTTCTGACCAAAAACTAGCAGTATACCCCCAATACTTGAACGCATTTGTAAGCATTTATTATGTCAAGGTATTTTGATGTCAACCTAATGGGGCTGCAGTTCTAGTTTGCTGTTAAAAGATGCATTTATGACTATACTACGTGTAGACGGACTTTGGAGGCTCTGATAAGGCTGTGTGGATGTACAGCTTTGTCTGACACTTTATTGAACGAAGATGCAATAAGACCCTAACTTGCTTGACGCGATTCAGGTGCACGTTCATACAGTTTTAAATATCTTCAAAACAAGCCTTTATTATGCTTAACCCTATCACTCACACAACCAATATACGACAGGCAATTTTGAAACTGTTTCTGTAAAGTTTATTAATTCAACAGAGTTGAAATATTGTGGCAAAAGTAGAAATTTCTCACAACAACCAATGTCTTCTTTTAAAGTTAACAATATTTTTTTTTTGCAGTAACGTCAAAATGCAGTGTTCTGCAATTACGTCAAAATGCGTTTTCAAGTGGCAAAGGTTTACATCGTAAACAAGATATTATCAAAATGCCTTTTTAGAAATGTATCCTCTGTTTACTCTGTTTAACCATTTTCCAATTTAGACGGATATGAAGGAGACAGCTTTTGAAATCAGTTTTGCAAAAGGATAAGTGCTCACCATAAGAAACTTCTTCTTTTGCTTCAATGATTTCAGCTAGTATTAATAAATGTACTTTACACGCTGCGTCTGCAAGTGGTAAAGGGTATATCTTGGTCAAAGCAACGGTTTTTTCTAATTTTTGCAACGTTGCAAATTCCAAACATTTTTCGTTCGGATCAGATAACATACATGCACAATCATATCTCTATGTATATAGAAAACCTTTTAAAGTCGAGCAATTCGGCCAAGAACGAACCGAACCTAGCATAATTTCTTTTCCGTCATGAGCCAATACATGGAAAGGTAAGAATTTGTATGGAACACTGTTGAGTGCAAGTGAGAGAAAGCAGGGAAATACTTGGTTGAGGGAACTGGCCCCGTGATATAACTGAAATAATATTGAAAACGAAGCTGAACTCCAATCAAATGAATATGCGAAGGCTGGATTTTATGTCGTTTTCAATATTATTTCAATTTATATATTAGCGACAAGGGAGTTGAACCTGTGACGCCAAGTTCCAAATCCCCGATGCTTGCCACTCGTAGTTTACGGATTGGAAAAATACAAGCCTGTGCATTCATACTAGGGGTCCAAAGAAAAATATTTCTTAAAACATTCCTAGACTCATTGTCGAACGGTGCAGAGCAAGATCACACTGTGCATTGCACATACGACCGGTGACTCATACGCGACTTCGCAATGGTTTATTTACCCTCTCAAATATTTGTGCACTTTTTGTCTCATTTGTGTTAAAGAGAATTGTTATATTTTTGCCTATATAATTAAAGTTGTCTGCTGAAGTTTTGTTGTACGTGGGAAAGGTTTAAATTTCCGTGTTTATACAACTAGAACGACCAGTTGTTTTGTGTCAGAAGACGTACCTGAATAACAGATCAGATTACCTATTTATGTCCGTTAAACTATTTAAGTAATGACAAAACAAAGCCTTTTCAAGAAACAAAAGTTTTTTTACGAATCTCCTCAACGGGTCATATAAAGGTATGTTGACGTCAACCTTATGGGGCTACAGTTCAAGTTTGTTGTAAAAGATGCATATATGACTAGTTTACGTGATTTTGGAAGCTATGGTGAGGCTCTGTGGATGTACAGCCTCGTCTGAAACTTTTTTTACGCAGGCCTAATAAGAACCTAACTCGCCTGACGCGACTCAGGTGCATTTTTGTTTCTCCATGTTCATATAATTTCAAAAACCGTCAAAACATAAAGCCTAATCTTGATCAACCTTTTCCCACACAACCAATCTACGTCATGCGACTTCGAAACTGTATCAAGTTTATTAATTCATATATAAAATATTGTGGCAAAAGTAAAACTTTCTCACAACGACCAATTTCTCTTTTTGATCACATATATAATTATAGACGTTTTAGGCAGATACGCCAATATGTGTATTGCATGAGGAGAAGGATTACTTCTGATATCATTAAAATGCCTTTTTGAAATATATACTTTGTTTACCCCCCGGATAACTATTGAACAACAACAATACACACCAAGATTTGCCTGCTCATTGTCACAGGATCTATCTCCATTGTTCGTCGCTATACAGATAAAGATAAGCCTGCATAGTCTCACTATTTCATCTTAAACAATCTCCATTGTCCGTACCTACACATTAAACAGACCAAGATCAGCCTGAATATTCTCACGATTTCTTCACGGTCAATCTCCATTATGCGTCGCTACACATTAATACAGACAAGGAAAAGCCTTAATATTGTCACAGCTTGATTGTGCTATAACTCTATTATAAGTGGCTACACATTAAACAGACCAAGATCAGCCTGCAAATTCTCACAGTTCATCTTGATCTATCTCCATTGTTCGTCGCTACACATTAATACAGACTAAGATCAGCCTGCGTATTCACACTATTTCATCTTGATCAATATTTATTTTTCGTACCTACACATTAAACAGAACAAGATCAGCCTGTAAATTCTCACGGTTTTATCATGATCAATAATCTCAATTGTTCGTTACTACACATTAATACAGACGAAGACAAACCTGCATATTCTCGCGGTTTCAGCTTGATCAATCTGCATTGCTCGTCGCTTAACAGACCAAGATCAGCCTGCATATTCTCACGGTTTCATCGGTTTTATCTACATTGTTCGTCGCTAAATATAAGCCTAGTTCTCACTGTTCCAGTTCAGGTCCCGGTGTCTACCGGTGAAACAAGCCTCCCGGAGTGCTCCCGGTTTAGAAGCCGGATGCCCCCGGTTGATCCGGGAATACCCCGGTTTGGCACGGTGTATTTACGGTGTAGCGCCGGCGTGTTTCCCGGTACATCCCGCAGTGACCCAGGTAGTGTCCCGGTGCCAGCCGGTGAGACCACGGTCGTGTTACGGCCCTTCCGATCCAACCCGGTAGAATCCCGGTAGAACCCCGGTCGTGCGCCGGTCGTGCAACGGTGACATCCGGTGTTCCCCGGTGGTAACCGTATAGTACCGGTATATAAACTGAGACAAGCACCGATCGCATCAGTTTTATATCGTCTGTCGAAGAAGAAGCAAGTATCTAATAAGTGGCAACATCGTCAGAAATGCCTAGAGACTAGAACCTTCCGCCTGTTAAAAAACATGCTATGAAAATACCTGGTACCATGCTTTCACGGTCAGATGACGAATCTATGTGTGAGCCAACACATCCGACCCTGAGCACCACTCGTCACTATCACCTACGAAGAATCGGCAGAAAGGCACAAGAAGGTGACAATGCCCTGGACCATGAACCGACGACCGCCTGTGAGGAAGATGGCACCAGTAGAGGAAACATCATCATATGAAGAACCTGTTATTGGGCTAACACCTCTACCGCAAAGAGGGAACCATCACCGACGCCAGAAGATTGCGTCACTCATTTTGACGGATGAACAAGAGGAGGAAATTGCACATTGGTTAAAGTCCCACGAATATTTGTACATGAAGGGAAAGAGGGACTACAAAGATATTGGGAAGAAGGAAAAAATGCAGCAGAACTAGGCATGGTGGCTAAGTCACTCAGTACGTGGTACGACTCCGTGAGGACCATTTGCGGCAAATTAACCGGACAGACCAGCGGTTCGCACCAGGGTAAATACGGACAGGGACGAGTTCATCCTCGAGGCTCATATAGTGCGGTTACCACCCGGCTTGCTGTCAGTGTAAGTGTTTAATTTTGTGTTAACATTTATAAATTCGTAATCGTCAATCTTGCTAGGAGTTTGAAATTCATTTGAAATGGCTAATGTAAGACCAGGCTCAATAGACTTCCGTAGTGTAATGTTCTTCCGGCTCAAGGCCGATGTTACTGAATACTATCACGAATAAATAAACAACATGCACCATCTAAGGTTCCATCTTTTAATCCCACAATTCCTCACTCTAATACAAGGGACGTTAATCATAACAATGATTCTAAACAGGAATAAGACAACATCCTGAACCAGGGTAATGCCGGAATACACCGTTGTAAACCGTCTGCTAATCCGACTCAGACCGTGTCAGTCCCTAACTCCACCGGTGCAAAACGGGGCTTTAGTGCCACACGCCGGAGCAATGCCGGGTTAACTCCGGGATTCACCGTTTGTCTACCGTGGAGTATTCCCGACCGCCCCGGATAACTACGGACTATCATGGAAGAGCCACGGTAGAGACCCGTTCCTGCGCTGGTATATACCGGCATTGTGCCGGACCTGCCCGGATAGTGCCGGTTCTTGATATTTCTGCCGATGACTCCCGGTTGTGTTAAACATTTTAGAGCATCCGGGACGGTCTTCCGGATCGCTCCGAATCAACACGGTTCATCACGGATCATCCCGATTTGCTACGATGCCACCACGGTTGTCTTCCCGGTTTGACACGGTTACTCCCGGAACACCATCCGGGACGTACCGGGGCGCCAAAACTAGGCTTAAACGGACCAAGATCGGCCTGCATATTCTCACCGCTTCATCTCGACCTATCTCCATTGTTGGTCGCTACACATAACACAGACCAAGATCAGTCTGCAATATATCATGGTTTCAGCTTTATCAATCTCCATTGTTCGTCACTACATAGACCAAAATCAGCCTTCATAATATCACCGTTTCATCTTGATCAATCTACATTATTCGTACCTACACATTAAACAGACCAGGATCAGTCTTCATAATCTCACGGTTTTATCATAAACAATCTCCATTGTTCGTCGCTACACATAAATGCAGACTAAAATCAGCCTGCATATTCTCACGGTTTCATCTTGACCTATCTCCATTGTTCGTCGCTACACATTATTACAGACGAAGATCAGTCTGCATTTTTCTCATGGTTTCAGCTTGATCTATCTCCATTGTTCGTCGCTACAAAGACCAAGATCAGCCTGCATATTCTCACGGTTTTATCTTGATTAATCTTCATTTTTAGTCGCTACACATTACACAGACAAAGATCAGCCTGAATAATCTCACCGTTTCATCTTGATATATCATTATTCGTCGCTACACATTAATGCAGACTAAAATCAGCCTACATATGCTCAAGGTTTCATCTTAATCAATCTACATTGTTCGTCACTACAAGATAAACAGGCAAAGATCAATCTGCATGTTCTCATTGTTTCACCTTGATTTATCTCCATTGTTCGTCTCTAAACAATACCAAGATCAGGCTGCATGTTCTCATTGTTTCACCTTGATTTATCTCCATTGTTCGTCTCTAAACAATCTCAAGATCAGGCTGCACGTTCTCATTGTTTGACCTTGATTTATCTCCATTGTTCGTCTCTAAACAATACCAAGATCAGGCTGCATGTTCTCATTGTTTCACCTTGATT
>JAUELF010226979.1:0-23918 GCA_031471495.1 Clinocardium nuttallii
TTACGGACGCACGCACGGACAACAGACGAATCGCCACGACATAAGCCCTTCTGGCCTTTGGCCAGTAGAGCTAAAAACTAAGATTTTTGGTGACCCCACTTAATTATAAGGTGATTTTAAGGCATTTTTATATATATTATACTGTAAAAGGCTGATAGCTAGACACTACATGTGTTGAATCCTGCAGTATAATTCAAATACCAACTCCTATCTGGAATATTTCCTAACCTACAACTTAAAATGAGTTAGTTCAGATGTCTTAACTGCAATTTTATTGTTGACTTCAACATTTGTTTACAATCAAGGATGTGGTAACTGAAATCAATAATTGTAATAAGCTGTAATGAATGACTTTTCTCAGAGCATAAATTTTGATTATATTTGTAATTTAACATATTTTCAGTAATTGAATATATTTAATATACTTTTCTATAAATGCCAGTTAATACAATAAATTTCAATTACATGCACCCTTTTCCAACTACATGTTCTGTTAGTTAATATAAGCGTTACTTCTCAACTAGTTTATACTGAATGTAAAAGATGGTCAACTATGCTAATTTACAAATTGACAACTATTGCAAATTTATCTATTAACCCTTTCCCTCATATAGACGCTTTCTAAAGCCATCTGCAGCAGAGGGCTTTATGAAAACATAGTGACAAAAGAAGAAATTGCACAAAACATGCAATTTCTCCTTTGCCACAATTTGTTCCACTTTTAGTCATAGGTTATTCATTCCATGTTTTTACAAAATATGTTCAAAATCGTCTGCTGAAAAGTTGTTGTATGAGGGAAAGGGTTAAAATCTTTATGTTTGTATATAATAATACTCTCATTCATATTATTGAAAATCTGTTTGAAAGTACAATATAAACTACAATTTTTTGAAATTCTGTGAAAAGAAATGTAGTTATACATGTATATATAATGTACATTATTTGAAGGTTTTTTTATTTGAACCCATCCCTGTATAAAATGCAATGTGAAACATCGTTATCTTGAGACTACTACTGAGCCAGAGATGTTTTAGATAAATTTACCTTAAAGTAAAGTTCTTAGAAAGTTCTTTGCCTAATAAATCAATTAAATTACAACATCTACTTAACACAAACCTGAGGTTTTGGTATTTCTGAATACACTGCTGGAATACAGGTCTCCTTTTTGGTCTGGTTTGCCAGTATTTTCTCTTAAAAATGCCAAAGTTTACCTGGAAAAAGACAAGTTGAAATATTACGATTCACTTTTTGATTATCAAGCCAACTCTTAGCTGGGGATATTTCAAAAATTTCAAATCCCTACAATATTATGTTATTCTTCTTTAAAAGTATTGAGCTGGGATTTGATAGATCCTAATAGCTCAGCAAAAATAAATGCACATGGTGATTTTGTTAAGAATTCAATGTATATGATTAAAAGTACTGCTGTTTTTACAATTTTGTAAATGGATCATTCCTATGCTGAGGCTTAGGGGAATGTATTAAAATTCCCCAAGGTAGCCACTGTACAGAGTTCGAAATTATTTTTTTGGCTGGTAGCAAGTACTTGCTACCTGCTATGAAAGTAGGTAGCAATTTCATCTTTTCCAGGTAGCAAGTTCCAATTTTAAGTGCATACGTAGCAACTTGCTTCTTCTAATTTTGAACCCTGCTGTAGTCAAGGTTTCTGTACAGAACTCAAAATGCGATCTTTATTTTGACTGTTTGCAAATAAATTACAATGCAATATGTAATGTCAATATACTATTGAGACTGGCCACTGAATGTGGCCTATGTCACCTTGGGTGGTATGATTGAACTAGGTGTTCTAGGCGCATCCCCCCACAAATTTTCTTTGTAAATAAGGGGTAATTTTTTTGCCATAACTTATCTCAATGCTTGTTTTTCGATAAAATCATGTGAACAAAAATGTCAATTTATTGATAAAAACCTGTCATTCATAAAACTGTCTGGTCAAACACAACAATAGCCCATTAAATCAATTATCAGATGATTGGGGATGACCACACTTATCAATTAATGGTTAAGTGTCAACATGTACTGCATGGAACCGAACGTGTCGATTATACCAGGGTCCCTTACAGGCCAACAGCCGACTGAGATTTTTAAACTTATTAGTCTAAATGATGCAATTTCTGGGACAATCCCGGAATTTCAGGATGATATCACATGCATATCTTCATGATTCCCGTTAAAAAGAACTGAGGAAGGTTTGCCGTGTAGCATTCCTGGAAAATCTTTTCTAGTTCAGGTATATAGCCTGCCTTATCTACACCACTGCTTGTGTGTCAAGAAACTCATGGTGAAGAATGAAGCCTGTTGTGCTGCCAACAACTTTCAAGAGTTTCCAACAGGAATTTCAATAACATTATGGCGTCTTGTTCACCTTACATGACATTTACATGAATAATCTTCCCAAACGCTGTCCACACAATATACCACCAATGTTCAGCAGACGGCTTTGAAAACATATCTGAAAACATTTTGTAACTCCCTTTAAATGAATTTACAA
This sequence comes from Clinocardium nuttallii, assembly GCA_031471495.1. NCBI lineage: Eukaryota > Metazoa > Mollusca > Bivalvia > Cardiida > Cardiidae > Clinocardium > Clinocardium nuttallii. The sequence goes on from JAUELF010226979.1 coordinate 2,513, forward strand.
AAATTGAATAGAGTTGAAAACATGGTGACAAAAGGAGAAATTCCTGGCTTTGAGCAATTTCTTCTTTTGTTGTCATGTTTTAAAAAAGCTGTTTGCTACAGAGGAGTCAGAAAGCGTCTGTAAGTGGGAAATACTGTATACACTTCAATATTCTTCACACACTTCTTTCCAACAACAAGTTAAGATTGTAGAAGATCGGCAGTAGTGTACGAAGTAAATTGATTACGAACACATGTTTGACTTTGTAATTGCCAATTAATGTCAAATAATGAAATTTGTTGAAGAAATTAACATAAAAAAGACTAAAATATTACAGTGGACATAATCAAATAAAAACTTACACTATTGAATGAAATGTAACAGTATCTTTTCTTGAAACGGCGAAAAATATTATATAATGTACATTGTATATGTACACCGTATATTGGTGTTTATTACGGTTTGGTTAGTGGTACGGTGTGGAATTCCCACAAAACCTCCCAAGACCTGAGGTAGTAGATCTGTACGTTTTTAATGATTTTAAACAGTGTTGGTAACTGCTTGCTCGTTATACAGAAATAATGAGTTATTAATAAACGCCTCGTTTATATGAGAATCGCACTTGTATAAGAGTAAATTTCTAAATTACTTATTACAATTGGGGGAAGATACTTTCACTTTCGAAACCGAAAGTAGGTAATAAGCCGAAGCAAATGATCACCAGGAAGCAAATGGTAAAATTACAGTTTTATGAATTTCACATTGTTTGTTTATATGTGTCAGCCGTGTAAGCCTATTATCATGTTCTGAGTAAGTAGAAACACCGATTTTATGGGTTTGGAAAGTTAACACATTATGACCATTACATTAGAATCAATCATAATTGAGCTGTCCCCCGAGAAAACCAACATGGTGGCGTCTGCGTAATGTATCGATAAGATCAGCCTGCGCTGTCCGCGGAGACTGACCCGGGCCGATACATTTCGTCTAAGGGGGATATAGGTATAGAGTTATGATTTCCTAAACAGAAAATCCAAAAGAGGCGAAAAGTGCCTGCCCGGATTAGCATGCGCGGCTTGCTTATGCTGATACGGGTCGATACATTACGCAGAGTCCACATTGTTCGTTTTCTAGAGGGACGGCTCGAATCTCGATTCTCTTGGTACGAGTGTAGAATTATGCACTATTTCAGTTACCCACTAAAACGGCATGAACATCCAATAATGAATCGGAAGCAGGTGTCGACATAAACACCGGATTGGATTGGTTAACCTGACACCTAAAACCTATGTTAGCATTCTCGGAGTTTTCTGTTGGCACTGAAAACAATTATTTCATTTAGACGATTCTTTTGAGTTCCAACGGCAAAAGGTCTTTATCGAGTAACGTTTGCCGTCTACCCTTTCCAACACGAAGACGCATGTTGACACATCTGTAGCCGTCGACTTATATCTTTTGAACCTGTTTTACGCAAGTTAACGCTTAACAAAACAATGCCTATTTGATTTAGTTTAGTATTATCTGTATGAACTAATTGGTGAAGCACCATCATTAATATGTTCGTTTATAAGTTTATGATATTACAATGAATCGTTAGACATGACCGCACAATACAAGTGTCTATGTTTCTATTTCAAAACGCCATGTCTTGAAAGTATTCTTAATGCTTTTATCATATTTAGTTTTCAGACCCAAATGCGTGACACAGTACGTTTAACCATTGGCCCAATACAGCAAATATACAGCATATTTCTTTGATCACATATATATGCAAAATTATGGAAAATATCCTTATATATATAATAATTTGAAACTTAGGATAGAGTTGGAAACATTATGGAAAAAGAACCCCACTCATTATGATCAGTTTTCTCATTTTGTCACAGAGTTTTATAAAGTCGTCCAGTACAATTGAGTCAAAATGCGTCTGTATGTACGAATGGGCAAATATACTAGTTTTCGGTATTTTTTAAAAATACAATGCCATTCGTTTGAGGGACAGAAAGACTGCCAATTGAACAGCTGTGCTACCGACAGTTTGTATACTAAAGTAAACATAAAAGTTAAAGAACTACAAACTCTCGAGAAATAAGTATTTATTTTGTTTTATCTTAGATTGTTAACAGATCTAACTGAAAATGTTAGTTGCTAAAGGCCAAATGGGTACTCGTTCAAGAACTCCTTCTCCCGAGGTTTTTGACAATAATTTCTCAGATTTCGACGATTGCGAGTCAGATGACGACATTCTGACTCGGGACGAAAAGAAACAGACACACTGTAGGACAGACGAAGCTTTTGTTGAAAAGGAAAACCCAAATGGCAACAATAATGTCAGTGAATCTGAGCCAGGTGATATTAATAATATCAAGAAACCGAATTTCGTAAGTCGACAACACAGTCATGAACATATACACGCGCATGGTAATCACAAGAAGAAATATTTAAATAACGATGGTGCAGATAACGTTGTGAATGGAATTCAGAATACAAATACAAAAGACAGTTTTACGAAAAAGGACAAGTGTGTACGTGAAAATGGTGCAAACAGACACCCCATTAAAGATCCTAAACTAGAGGAAGATCATAGCAGCCGCAGGGAATCAGATAATGAAAATCGTGCATACTTCGAAAACTGGATAAAAACATGGACACTCGACGAAGAAGATCTGATTGAAACAGACAGATACTCGGATCCAACTATCAGAATCGACCCGTCGTTTAGCGAGTCAGCCAGGCTATCACGAGGAAGTGATCCAAAAGCTCAATGGACTAAATATCAGAAGTTTCCCAGGATTTACCATGTTAGATCGTCAAGTAAGTTTTTTTCACCGAAATTTGGGCTTCAGTCCAGTAAATAATTGTTTGAGCGTGAAGTCAAGTCTATACTATCTAATCAAAATTTACATTGCTTGTGTAAGGATTGCGTAAACAGTTCTGTGACTATTTGATGAACAGTGTAAGTTTATAATATAATGCGCAGATCATGCCAGATGTCTAGGATGATCTGAATCTACGTTTGTTGCAAATGCACTTGAGCCGTCTCGCGAGAAAACCAACATTGTGCACTCTGCGTAAAGTGTCGACCCTGATCCGAATAAGCATGCAGCGCAGCCTAACCCGGGCTGACACGTTTCGCTTCCTGCGGATTATCTGTTTCAGGAATAATTTCTCTATTCATCTATCCCCCGAGGCGGAATGTGTCGGCCGGATCATTCTGCGCGGACAGCGCAGGCTGATCTGGTCAACACATTACGCAGATGCCATTATGTTGGGTTTTTTCGCGGGACGGCTCACTTGTTGTTCATGTAGCACTGCTCATTTCTCATGCAACTATTTTTTACTGATATGCAAACATACATTTCTTCTTAAAAAAAGAGCCGAGCACCGGTAGCTCAGTCGGTAGCGACGCTGGCTGTCAATATAGGGGCTCGGCCAACTTTCTTTCCGATGTTTGACAAATGTCAATGCGACATGCGTCGATCATTTGTCTTTCACCAATGGGCTTAAACTATGTGGAAAAGCAGCCATTCGCTTGGGAATATTGTTGTGTGGAGTACTGGTGGAAGAAAACCAGGAAACACATGAGTAGGTGAACTGGCCACCGTGATATGACTGAGAAATTGTTAAAAACGGCGTTAAACTCCAATCAATCAATCTTAAAAGAAATGTTTATTCCATGTATTACAGGAAAATCGGGAGACGACTTAAAGACCAAACAAAAAATGATGACAACGGTTATGTCTCCATTGACTATCCTAACTAACTTCGCAGAAGAACGTGGGAAAGATGTTGCGGACTTTCTTGACGATTGCGATAAAACGGGGTTTCAGGAATGTATGGTTGTCCGATTCCCGTGCATGCAGTGTTACGAGAAACAGGACACGAAGACAGACCCATACGATTATTATCACGGCGGGTCTTCAGAGAGTTACTATCGGGACTATGGGAAAGAATTCGGACAAGAGGATAAATGTAAAAGTAAGGACATCAGAGGTTTAGATGAGAAGGGGTAAACAGCTCTGTTTTGTCCCACAACCCTATGCAATGAGACTACTTTTTGAGTACCCACATCATAGGATTATATTGTCTAATAAAGATTTTAGATCATGCAAAACGTCCCTTATCTAGAGCTCTGGAAATATGATAAAAGTATTTTTATTTATTGTGTTGCTTGCATTTATTTTACAAAATCGTATTAACTGGAAAACTATTTCTCTTAGTAAAATAAAAGATGTCTCTGTCCCAGTTTTCAAGTGATACATTATCTGTAAGTTATACGTACATTTGTGTTGAACATAGAATAAAGCGTGCAGTTAAACTAACTGTTCTCTTACTCTACAGTCGATTGAATAACCCTATCTGCAGCCTTCAAAATAATTAGTACCTCGTTTAGTCCGAGCATATCTCAGAATAAATATCCATGGTCTTTATTCAATTTCATTGAAATATTTACATTCTCTTATAGAACACTTTATTTATACATCGTGAAAGACGAAGGTCCCGGATTAGACTTGCCTGATGAACTGATTCTGTCTCTTGGATTGTTCCACACACATGTCGCGAGTATTAGTTAAATCTCCAGAAAGCAGGAATCGAACATGATTTATATAAATTGAAAGATTGTTGCGTTATTGATGAGAACTAAATAAGTTTAAACTATTACATTTACTATTGAACAATTGAAGCATTTTTGGCTTGAATTTTGTTTTCGTTCATAAATAAATAGAAATGATGAATGCTTTTAGGCTCGATTCGTATTATAATTAATGTAATTTGTAATGAAGATCAACTTAAGAACTCGACATTTTTTTTACCCAAGCTAAAGAAATTCCATCAAATGCAAACGAATTGATCAAACTAGATAACCATTTAAGTTCAATATCATTTAAATCGTTTAGTGTCGTCTGCTGTAAACACTCCCGAGGAAAGCATATTAAATATCTTGAACATTAGAAGTTAAACTCTGTCGCAGGAAATAAAACACGGTGGAAAGTAAAAATAATTGTAAACGTTTCGCAGTCTATTTATGTTTAAGGATTATATACAAGAAGCATTCTGGGAAATTATCCTTATGACATTTATGATTGGTATTAATCCAGAACAACCTGCACAACCGCGCAATTTGATTTTGCTATGCACTGTTCGCTTACAATTCAAAGAAGATATGAGGACATTTCTGACATGTTTTATCCATTTATATCTCACTAAAGTAACGGCAAGGTAGATCTTTATACACACATGTTATACACAGGACTAGATAAGGAGGAAAACATATATATTTATTATATGAAATCTCTCTTGCACTCATTAAAACCTATACTGTGGGTACTCAAAAGAATCGTCTCACTGTGACGATTCTTTTGAGTACCCACAACATAGGTTTTGGAGATAAATAATGTTTTTAGAGCATGAAAAACGGTCCTTATTAAAAAACTGTTATATTTACTAAGCGGTTTGTTTTCCTTGTACACCGATCAAATATATTCTTTCAGAATGCGGTGGATCGTTACAGACGATGAGCAGCTTCATTAAGATGCTGAAAGGACTAAAAACGAGAATCCGCGAGAACAACCTGGTAGTACACGATGTATACCCTGATGGGAACTGCCTGTTTGGGGCTGTGGTGGATCAGCTGCGAGTACGCGGAGTATTTGCATACACAGCTCAAAACATTCGAACAGCGTCGGTGAAATATCTCAGTGAAAATCCATTGTCGTCTGTAAGTGATTTGTTTTACTCCCTTTTTAACAGTGTTCTAGTTATACAAGGACGTTTTCTGGTTAACTTACAAGTACTACTGGTTCATTTATCATGACACAAGCGATTCAGGCGTTATGATAACCTCACAATTATTTGCACCAATGAGTGAAAGAAATAACTGTATTTGTATTTGTATTAATATTTGGTATGACACGGACGTGGATCTAACCCGCGACTCACGTATACGAGGCAGATTCTACCACTACACCGCCAATGTCTTCTATACGTGACATTAATGAGACTTCGTAAATAAACAGAAGATGTTGTCGTGCAATGTTGGTTTTCTCCTGGAACGGCGCAAATGATTTTCGTAATAATGTAAATAATGGGTCTGGTTGTGCATCCATGATACTTCAATAAACGCCATCAAGATATAAGATATACAGGTTTCGACGATAAACCGTTTGTGTAAATCACGTTTTATACCGCTTTCAATAGTAGTCCATGCTTGTTTCGCAATAGATGTAAACTACATAAGATTTAAACTAGATGTGACTATGCCTCATAATGGCAGTAGCTGTCAAGTGTTTGATTATTCATGTTTGCTATAACCGTACTTGTAGGACGGCGAGACCCATTTTCAGCTTTTTCTGACCGATGAGACCTGGGATCAGTACTTATCTAGAATGAGCAAAGACGGCGAATGGGGTGATCACATGATTCTGAGGTACGAAGTTTTCATTATCAAGAAATTGAGATGTAATTGGCTGTGTGAAATGGGGTTTTAATTTGATTTTGGGGCGGTGGTGTGGAGGGGGATTACCCCGCTCTCAACATTATTGACGTTATATCACGGCGAGATTTCACTTATTCATGATCTGCCTTGCTTAAGAATACTCTACCATGACCGTCGTGCCGCGACGGGGATCGAACTCGGGACGCCCGCTTATATAGAATAAATATGCCTTTGCTAAATGTTGTATAGATGCTTGGTCCCTTACTCTAATAATAAACAAACAGTACAGCATAGCTCCTTTGTCTGTGGACAAAGTGCGGTCTCTCTTATGTACTTTCCAAAGACTTCTCTCTATATACATAGACACAACCAGAACATGCCACTAAACATGTGCAGGTGACATATTTCTGAGACGTAAGTTTTACCAATGTAGATTATCCAAATGAAAATGCTTTTCGCTTCTCCCTTTTAGAACATTGAGCAGATCTATAGAACAAGAGTTTGAATGTTATCTTTTGACATATGTCCACCGGTACAAAACTACTTTTATAACAGGGTTAATAACTTATAAGTACTTCTTGTCGATCGGTAAAGTTGCATTTTACTGTGCTTCTTTTTCATTATCTTTAGATCACCTTTATCAGCGAAGTGAGCATTCATGTATTAATGATTAACTGTAACCGACAAACATTTAAATGCGTGGATCCAATTGCATGCGACAGGCGTCGTGCGTTTTTGTCAACACTTTCTTAACCTTCTTAAGCAACATCTCCTCTTAATCCACGATGCTTGAAGTTTAAATAAGCAGTGCGGGTCACCAGGGCTTATATGAACCGTCTCGCGAGAAAACCAACAATATGCACTCTGCTTAAAGTGTCGACCCTGGTCCGCTTAAGCATGCCGCGCAGTGTAACCCGGACAGACACGTTCCGCCTCCTGTGGATTTTCTGTTTCAGAAATCATTACTCTATACCTCTATCTCCCAGAGACGGAATGTGTCGGCCCGGATCAGCTTGCGTGGATATTGCAGGCTGATCTGGTCGATACATTACGCAGATGCCATAATGTTGGTTTTCTCGCGGGACGGCCCATATGTTGTTTACATGTTATAAGCTTTTTGGAAACTGTGGCCAGATTCCGCCAACAACTAAGAAGAAATGTATTGCTTTGATTTACATTGTCAAATATTTCAATACATGTGTGTAATTTTAAATTATCTGCAGTTCTCCTCTGTAATCGACGATGCTAACCTTAAACAAACACACATAACTGTTCCTTTGGCGGGTCCCTGTAAACGTTGTTAAAATAATTAATTTATAATTGAATATTGGTTGCTACAGGATAAACAGAGGGGGACATGACACTTTTTTTAAGTTATTTTCCTTTACTGCGTGTCGGAGGTCAGGGTAAAACGTAAGGTTGACAACTTGACATTTGCCCGTTATCATTTAGAGTTGTCCCTATAGATTTCAGGTCGACACGTTGAAATCAGCACGCAGATATCGACACGAAAGCTTCGAATTTTCGACTTGTCGAGGTCAAATATTCAGCTCGACAAATCGAAAATAGACGCCTACTGTCAGGTTGCTGCGTCGCTATTAAGGCGACATCTCAATGGCGGACACACGATTCCGTAGTTAGGTCATGTTGATACATTTTTCGCCGGAAAGTCTTAATTTGCCTTAACCAGAATAATAAGAGTAGATATTGATCTTTTCTTAACCCTTTTACCTGATATAGACGCTTTCTAACTAACGCCTCTGCAGCAGACGGATTTTTGAAAAGAAGAAATTGCTCAAAACGAACAATTTCTCGTTGTGTCAGCATGTTTTCAACCCTATTCAATTATTGAACTCTTTCCAATATGTTTCGGGTATGTTTTCAACCCTATTCAATTATTGAACTCTTTCCAATATGTTCGGGTATGTTTTCAAAGTCGTCTGCTGCAGATGTGTTGTATGTAGGAAAGTGTTAAAGGCCAAACTCTCATGAGAGCGATAACGGGCCTCACGAGATTTCACAAGGGCGAAGTTGTTTATGTACTTATTGTCCATCAATTGTTTTATTTTCTCGGTATAAAAGTTTCTATTATTGTTAATTTCTATTCGAATATCAGTGCCATAGCCAACGTTACCCATCAGAGGATTGTGATATTTGGTGGCAGATCAGGGGAAGGTCAAACAGTTATTTTACCCACTGACATGCAGGAACCAGGTATGAATATCCTGCTAATCTGAGCTCGCATACAGAACATCTGCAAACGCGATTTTAGAAAACATTTAGAAAAGAACCCACCTAGGAATTAAAGTACAAATATTGGAGGTAAAATCGTCGATGGATGCTTCAGGAAAACATTTGAGCCGTCCCACGAGAAAACCAACATTATAGCATCTGCGTAATGTATCGACCAGATCAGCCTGCCCAGTCCGCGCAGACTGAACCGGACCGACACATTCCGTCTCCGAGGTATAGAGAAATGATTTCTGAAACAGAAAATCTACAAGAGGTGATACGTGTCTGTCTGAGATAACCTGCGTGGCACGCTTAGGCTGATCAGGGTCGATACTTTACGTAGAGACCACATTGTTGATTTTCTCGCGAGACGGCTCAGATTACTTATTTTCAGACGTTTCTCCTTTTGTCTCGATGTTTACTACATTGGTAAAGGTGTAAACGTTCATCTCTATGTTGGTTAGCGTTATATCCTGTTTGTTAAACCAATGAGTGGTTACATGTAGTAATACTTCCAGTATAAATCAAGATTGACTTCTCCAAACATACCTGTGAGAATCAATAATTTGAACTTACCACTTAACCACATGTAGACGCATTGTGATTCATGGGCAGCAGACGACTTATTCAAACATTGTGACAAAGGGAGAATGATAAGCAACTTCCATTGATGTATGTGGGAGAGTGTTGTTTTCAACTTAAATGACAATTATTGAGGTCGACAAACAATACCTAGTCATGTGTCGGACAACTCGTCACAAGCTGTCTCCCCTAAACTCAGCATTGTTTGCCCTTTAGTTATAAAAATATTCCCAAACTCGTGTTAAATGAAATATTGTTTAAGCCGATGTTATAACATGGATCAGTCTACGTTTTGGGAATGTGTCTCTGAAATAGTTAACATGAACTGCGCCCAGTCAAATGAATACATACCATATATCAATATAAGAAGATCCTTATAAATTCATTTGTAGTTTCTGGTTGAAAGTTTCGCCAACTTCTATAACCATTAACTTATGGTTTACCTGCAAATAACTTTCACCCGATAGAGACTCATTTGACGACTGTATGCACTAGCATTCTTTAGAAATAGCTATAGCATCTTTTCCCAAAATGTTTCCAACGTACTTGTACATGTATGTAGTAAAAACACAATACATATATGACTGTGCATTCCTAATATTTGTTTCGATGTATTGTCTGTTTCGAGATTAATTTATTTCCCCTTCAGACTTTGTTTAATACAAAGAAGACAGCTAGTGATAAGGAGGCACTTCGTCTGAGCAATCTGACTGCTAAAACGTTGTTTTCAAATAACAGACCAATTCCAGGAAATCGTTTGAGTTAACCCTTTTAGCGCAATCGTTTAAAGAAGACTCTTCCATGTTCAAAATCGGGCGTCTCCATTTCACTTGTATAGGATTTATGGAATAATTTTATAATTAAAAGGCAATACATGCTGATTTCAAGTCAGAGAGCTCGTGACGAGCTGACTCGCCCGAATCTGTATTGTTAGCAACAACACAATATTGTCTTTTGTTCTGTAAGAGTTAACTGTCCACTGTAAATGTTTTGTTTTTATATTTATCTCGATGTTTGTTTTATTGTTATATGCATAATTGGGGTTTACGCCGTTTTCAACAGTATTTCAGTTATATTTATATCACGGCGATAGTTCACGTATCAATGATCCCTGGGTAAACAAACCACTGTTAATGTGACGCACTGTTATTGTAGTTATTTCCCTTAAATTAAAGTCTCAACTGAAACGAAAGAAGTAAGTGACGAAAAAAAAGAAAGCAATGACACGGCAGATCCAGTTGATGAAAGTACAGATCGCGTTGAAGAAGGGGCAGACTCTAAAGAATCAAAGGAAACAAACAACACAGAAGAAACGATCGTACGAATATTTGAGAAGAAAGGGACCTTATTTCTTGCTCATTTTGGGGAATCCCATTATGTCAGTTTACGGCCGATGGACTGGCAAGGTAAAGCCAATTAAAATCTTACATTTTTGGTCTGAAATATATTCACCGAGACTCCACTTGGGAGGCTCTTTCTGAAGTTTTCCAAAATTGACACTGATTCAGTTTGATTGTTTTTCCCCACCGCTATTAACAATGGTCTGTTAAATGACAGCGATGTATGGTTTGTTATCGGTAGTATGTGTCCATATATGCTGACACAATCGCAAATCAGTCACGATGCTAAGGAGAAAAGCCATTACTTCCATTTTAAAAGTATTTAATAGTGTGACCCATCAGGGGGTCGAACCCGCGAGCTGCAGCACCCACAACGCCATCGTTATACTGAAGTGAAAAACTTGAATGGTCACCGCGAGCATCATTAGACTGCTATATGTTAAAACCTGAATGGTCATTGTTATAATAATTAAAAATTGTATGGTCATCATGAACATCATTAGACTGATATACGTTAATACCTGTATGGTCACCGTGATCATCATTAGACTGATATACGTTAAAACCTGTATGGTCATTGTGATCATCATTAGACTGCTATACGTTAATACCTGTATGGTCATTGTGATCATCAATAGACTGCTATACGTTAATACCTGTATGGTCATTGTGATCATCATTAGACTGATATACGTTAATACCTGTATGGTCAGAGTGATCATCAATAGACTGCTATACGTTACTTTAACCTCGAGGAATGATGAAGACATTGTAGGTCACCAGAGGACTAGATAAGGAGGAGTAAATCACTGTTTCTTATATTATATCTCTCTAAGCACTCATTTAAACCCATCTTGTGTGTACTCAAAACGATTCTTTTAAGTACCCACAACATAGGTTTTGGAGGTAAAAAATAGGATTTTTGAGCATGAAAAAACGCTTCTTATCAAGAGCTCTGAGTCATGGAGACATTTTTCGTTCTTTTATGTTGAATTATTCCTTCGGTGGCTAAAATTTGACTCATATAGACTGTATATGTTGATATAGTATTATGGTTTTAATTTTAAACAAATTAATGTTGGATTAGATTCATTAGATTCGTGTGAGTGTCTTCCTTGGTTGTCATTCCCCTCTTATATAACTTGGAAGATTATAATAATAGTTGTTTATATAATAGTTTACGATGTATGGCATAAGCGTATGTACATATATTTTTCTTCCCCAGAAAACCTGTTGTGTCAAGAAATTGATCGAGAAGAGGATCACCACGCAGACATCACCAAGCTATCAACACAAATACAATCGCGTAAAACATTCTCATTGGAACACATAGACTACTTTCTCTTGCAATTTGTACAATTCGAATACGTAATGCCGGTCCAGTCCAAACAGATCGACAACTTGAGAGTTGATTTCAAGGAAGCGACAGAAGAATGTATTGGTAGTGTTATAAGCGAGCTGTCTCCGTCTGTTGACACTGTTTCTATCCTCGGTCCAGATGTGGGGGTGTTCTTATCAAGTAAAACAAACAACGTTGAAGATAGTCCACACCAAGTTGAGTCTTATGGCGATGGGCTAGCTGTTTATCTGCATACACCTAAAGATACAGTCGTAACAACATGTCCCGATGAATCAGGAAAGTTCGATTTAATGGCACGGGAGCAAGGGGACTCAGTTGGTCTGATGAGACTGGTTCCTTGTCGACCAGTAACATGGAAAGGCCAAACAGAAAAGAAAGGGGATGCAGAGTATCTTATTGCAATGGACCCGTTTCCCAGGCAAAGAAAATTATTGGCGTTTTCGATGTCATGGCCACAGGCAGCTATATCATGGAGAAAAAGGGAAAGATATGCATTATGGCCTGATATATTAACTGTTGAGAGAATCGAGGAGGATGGGGTCCACGTCGTTCCTGTTATAAATGCAACCGAAATCAAAGAATTCCATGAGGAGTATGCCATGCTCAAACCGGACCAAACCCTAGATCCGTTATTATGGGCCATATCCTTTTCAGTTCCAGAGCGAGAACTCGCTCGATGTACAACCAAAGCACAGAGGAGCGTCTTACATCTTTTTGAACTCCTAATTGGCGATATTCTAAAGGCAGCAAGCTTTCCAAAGACCGCTTACAAACACATCTTCCTTTATGCATGTGAGAATATACCTAAGCCAACATGGGAAATGCACCCTGGGAAATGTTTACTCATTATCCTGAAGAAATTGTCTGATTCGCTGTCGTCCGGCTTTATTCCCCACTATTTTATATCCGCCAATAATCTTTTGCGTGGTATATCAGTGGCTGATTTACAAGTTTATTGGAGAAGAGTTGAATATGTCCGAAAGAGACCAATGATGGCCATGTACTTTCTACTGGATAGATACAACGTGACTTCCACCGAAATTGCTGCCTTCATGGACGACATCATTGAAGACACGTATAAGTTTCAGATTCATAATGACATCCATCGGTCAACATTGGAAGGATTCTTACCGGCCAGCTGTGGCCTGTTGGAAAATTTCATTTACCAGGGCGAGTATGAGTTTGCTCTTAATACAGTTCTTCGTTTGAAAGACGAAATGGTGAAGACATGTCAAGGCGGCGGCCCGGGACTGGCTGAGATCGTAAACAAAGGTTTGTGGAACATGCATGACGGATACAGGTGGTGTTTGGGGTTTTATACTGACATTAAACGGAACACGATGCTGTCCAGAGCTACGATGGCTGGCTTGCCAAGCGTCTCTATTACCGAGGTGTTTGGACCGGAAATCACAAGTCTTCTTCCAGATACACTTGTTTTAAAGACGCTTTCACCACAATATGGAGATCTGAATTTTCCAACAGAAATGGTGAAAGTCCTAGAAGCTGCCGGCAAAGTCCTTGCACTTTCAAAGTGCCTTCGGTATTATCTGGATACTTTCTACGATTATTTTGGTAGCCCTGACGAAGCACGCATCTCAGTTTTAAAGGCGACGTTACTGTTCAATCTTTATATCAAATTGTTTGATTGCTACGTGAACATTGGCGAGATGGATGAGTTTAGGGATCTTTTGATGCGTGTTTTGGATGTTGGCGAGTATGTGTATACGGCTGGTGCATTTAGACAAGTCGCACGTATCTGTACTAAGTTAGGGGAACTCGATATGGCAAATAAGTACAGGGAAAGTAATTCTGGAAAAGGACGACGAATTTTCGCCTTGCTGTCGTATTAATCACAGCCTAGATATAACGGACTTAAGACATATGTGCAGATGACAGTTCTCGGTGGTGGTTAATAAGTGGTGAGGATAGAATATAGACAGCCCATACTGCACGGCGTAGAGCATCGGTTTCTGGTAAAAAGGGTGTCATGTTCGAGTCGGCATTTCGCTTTTTATAAAGGTCTGGATATAACATGCTAGGTGGAATTTTTCATGATTTTCTCGGCTGTTTACTCGATTTTACATTCTGTCTGCTACGGTAAATGTTGCACCAATAAGTTGGATCTATAAATTGCAACTGTCAGTGTTATATAGACACATTTTGGAAAAAGGAGAAAAGTTCGATTTAAATAAATTTACTTTCCCCCGCATTATTTAACAAATGTCGTCTGATGCAAAAGGGTTGTCTGTTTCAGAGGATGGACTTAGTGTTGCCTGGTATTTTAACGAAAGTGATAGGACCTTAATGAAGGACAGCAATGAATGGTAAACGAAAACACTTGTGACGTTACGACCATTATTGTCCATAGAATAACATAAATAAAATGTCGAATGAAAAAATATAACTATTTGAATAAGAAAAAATACATGTACGTGTATACTGTTGTAGCAATTAGTTTGAGTTGTAAGATATTGATATTTGACAATAGCTTTGAAGGTCTCAAACATCATACATGTACACTGAGTCTGATTTGAATGTTAACTTTGCGCTGTGTTCATCACTAACAATCGTCATTTGTTTTAACTGTTAACGTTTTTTGACCAAGGATGGGGGGACATTTGTACCAAACGGAGAAGTAGTTATAACTAGACATTTTTCATATCAAACAAATCTTCATTTTGGTAACAAAAAGGAGCTCTTTTTCGGTCAGCTTTTATATATTTGTCTTCAAATATATATTCACGGACAACATATGAGCCGTCCCGCGAGAAAACCAACATTATGGGCCCTGCGTAATATATCGATACAGATCAGCCTGTGCAGTCCGTGTATACTGATCCGGGCCGGCACATTATGTCTCCGTGGGATAAAGGTATGAAGTAAGAAATTTTGAAAGATAACATTCACAGTAAGCTAAACGTTTCTATTCGGGTAAGCCTGCGCGGGATGCTTAGTATACTGTACGCCTATGTCGGTTTCTTTGCGGGACGGCCCATATAACAACGTTTCTGGTAACTTCATAGTTTATAATTTTCTAAAAGGATTTAAACAAAGCAGAAAATTACTAAATGAGACCAAAGTTGCCCCTTTTCCTGAATATTACAAAAGTCGTCTATTGCATAAGTTCGAAGTTGGTTGTGTCCGAAAAAAGTTGCCATACGATGTATTAACATGCTTAATAATTCCGAGAACAAGCTTTGTCTGCTATACTTTTTCATTTAATAACAAAAACAGACATTCGAGTCCCGTCCGGCGACCTATTGCCTTTTTGTATCTGTGTACAGTGCGTAAGCACCAACACTGAGCATTTACATCTGCATAAAGTAGACATTTCTCATTGTGGATCATTTCAGTTTGTTTTTAGCTCATCTGAGCACGAAGTGTTCAAGTTGAGTTATTGTGACCGCCCTTTGTCCGTCGTGTTTCGTGCGACAACATATTCTCCTCTGTAACCAGTGGGTCAGTTGGGATGAAACTTCACAGAAAGCATCCTCTCAATGGCGTCACAATAATCTCTTCAATTGTTTAGGATCCATGCAGATTTTCATATAATTTTGTAAATATTTTCATTGAGTGAACCTCTATTAGATTCCTTCAAACCATGTTGATTTGTCAAAAAACATGGCCTCCAGGGGACGGGGCTTTTTTGCCTTCAATGGATATAGTGGAAACTTAAATAATATTCTTCTCCGAAAGTGTAAGGCCAATTTTCAAAGACATTTTGTAGAAATGTTCCTTGGGTAACCCTCTATCAGATTCTTTCAAGCCATGTTGATTGGTAAAAAAAAACCATTGCCTCCAGGAGGATCGAGTGACTGTTTTGCCTTATATTCATAAAGTCAAAACTTTAAAAACAATCTTTTCCTCCGAAAGTGTCTGGCTGATTTTAAATAATTTTTGTAGAAATGTTTCTTGGGTGACCGACCCTATTTTAGATTCCTTCAAGCCATGATTATTCGTCAAAAAACATGGCCACTAGGAGGCGGGGCTGTTTTGCCTAATATGGCTAAAGAGAAAGCTTGAACAATCTTGTCCGACCAAAGGACTTGCAGATTTTTGAATAACTCTTTGAGATTCCTTCCACCCGTGGCTTGGTTAAACAAAATAGAGCCATCAGGAGACATGGCTGTGTTGTCTTATATGGCTTAAGTGAGCAAAGAAAAATCAGGTGAGCGATCCAGGGCCATTATTTCTTTCAGTGTAGCGTTTAAAATTGTAATGACAGTTCAGCCGTTCCATGATAAAAACCAACATTGTGGTATCTGGGCAGTCCGCGCAGGCTAATGCGGGCCGACCAACATTGTGGTATCTGGGCAGTTCGCGCAGGCTAATGCGGACCGACCAACATTGTGGTATCTGGGCAGTCCGCGCAGGCGAATGCGGGCCGACCAACATTGTGGTATCTGGGCAGTCCGCACAGGCTAATGCGGGCCCACACAATCCGTTTCAGGGCAATAGAGGTATAGGCTGATCAGGGTCCATAATGTTCGTTTACTCGCGTGACGGCTCATTTTTTTCTTCAAGTTGTTAAGAAAGGAGCAAGTGAATCGGGAAAGGTACAAGTTGACTGGAGTGGACAGAATATATCCGCAGAGTCTGATACAAATATACACTCTTCGCATAGTACTTAACCCTTTCCCTCATACGACAATTCTGCAGCAGACGACTTTAAACATATTTTGTCAAAAATTAGAAAATCTCTACAGTTGAATGGATAACCTATGACTAAAAGTGGAAAACATTTTGGCAAAAGGAGAAATTGCTCGTTTTTAGCATTTTTTTCTTTTGTCACTGTTTTCAAAGAGCCGTCTGCTGCAGAGGCGTCAGCGTGCGTCTATATGAAGGAAATTGTTTTAAAAAAAACGTGTTGGAAGACTTTCAGGTTGTCTAGATTGTGGTAAAACCGAAAAGCTTGACAAAATGATCTAAATATATACTGTTTATGAATGTCAACCTGTACATTTTCTCATGCACTAGCTCAAGTAAATTACTTTCGGTATTCTGATCAAGATTACTTAGTTATATTGTAATAAACATGTTTGTCTTGGGGTCTAGAAAATAAATCGATGTTAATCAGATCGTTTAAATTCATTAGAAAACCTAGTTACATTATTTATGTGCTATTTATATTACTGGGTCGCAGTTTTAATGGGTGTATAGTTGCGTAATTTAATTAACCCTTTCCCGCTTGTAGACGCATTGTGACGCATCTGCTGCAGACGACTTTTTAAAAACATTGCGGCAACATTTCACCTTTTGTCACAATGTTTTCAGCTTTGTTTACTAACTCTCATTTATATAGATTTTTTCCATTTTACTAGGATGTTTTCAAAGTCGCCTGCTGCAGATGTGTTGTATTTGGGAAAGGGTTCAGTTATAGTTTGGTGACACGTTCACCCAGTGTGTTGTTTCTGTCCGAAGCACAACCTTCTTCCTAGACCTTCCCCCATGGATGTGATACGTCCATTAGCAGACGACACAGTTTTGTTGTAAATAGGAAGGGTTAATACACCGCTGTTTAGATGACTTTGGTGGTCCGTTTGACTGTGACAGCGAAAGGCCTGTTTGAAGTGAATCATTCTTTCCCACATGCAAATGCATTTTGACGCATCTCCAGAAGACAGTTTTTGAAAAGATAACATCTTAAAAGAAAATATAACTCATGTGTCCCTCGAGAAAATCAACATTGTGCGTAAAGTTTCAACCAGGATCAGCCTAAGCATGCCGCACAAGCTTACCAGAGGAGACCCTGTTCGCCTCCTGTCGATTATCTGTTTCAGGAAACATTACTCTATACCTATACCTCTATCCTCCGGAATGGAATGTGTCAGCCCGGATCAAACTGCGCGGATTGCGCTGGCTGATTTTGGTCGATATATTACGCAGAGGCCATAATGTTGGTTTTCTCGCAAGACGGCTCATATGTTTTTAATTACACGTTCAGTTATAGATTCTTTTCACGATCGTACAGTTGACAGGATGAAACTGCTAACAGTCTACGTGGAAAAGCAGCCAGTTGCTTCTCACGACTGTTGTTTGGAATACTGGTGTAAGAATGCCAGGAAACAAATGGAATGGTAGACTAACCTTCGTAATATGTGCCGTCCCGCGAGAAAACTACCAGTATGGCATCTGCCTTATGTATCGACCCAGATCAGTCTGCGTTGTCCGCGCAGACTGATCCGGGCCGACACATTTCGTCTCAGGGGAATAGAAGTATAGAGGCGAAACGTGTCTATCCGGGTAAGCCTGTGCGGCATGCTTAGGCTGATCCGAGTCGACACTTTACGCACGGTCCATAATGTTGGTTTTCTCGCGAGACGGCTCATATGACTTAAACATTGTTAGACATCAATACAGGAATGCAACGAAGACGTTTTAACATATACTTGGGGAAATGCCAGCATTATCGTACGCGTACTGTCCACCTGTACATATGCAAATGTAGCATTTAGTTGGAATATGATTATAATAATTAGAACGTTTAATTGATTGGAGTTTAACGCCGTTTCCAGTTATTGTTCAGTCATATCCTTATCATGTGTTTCGTGACCTGCTCACACCAGTACTTTGAACAGCAGACTTATCAAGAAACTAGCTGCTTTTCAACATATATTATAAGTCCATTGATGGGATATTAATGACGCTTGTCACAGTGACTTTTGTCAAACGTCAGAAAGTATGTTTGTCGAGCTGGAGTACGAACTCACAACCCATCGATTGACAGCCCGCGTCGTTAGTTAGATACTGAGCTACCGGAGCTCGGCTACAATACTAATAATACAGTCAGTTTATCAATTAAAACACATGTGACCCCCGACATAAGAAATTGATTGTATTGCTTCAAAGAGAAAGTTTTATTGGTGAATTAAGCCGCTTTCAACATTTTTTCAATTTTATCACGGCGAATGTTTATACAACTCTAATATTGCCTAAAGTCGTATACGGGTAAGAGCTGTGAGATCTCGGTGACTACAAAGTTACTATTACTTTATCTTTGACAGAACTGTTGCCTACAACTGCGGAAATTGATATTAAAAAAACCCACTCTTTGTAGTTAATTGTGGATTTTAGAACCTAGCGTGTTAGTATACAGTTATTTCATATATATTTGTGTAACAGTCAAAACCGATAACTGTTTTATTACTTGATCTTAACGAAAACGAAAAAAACGTGATCAACTTTTTTTTAACAGTGTTCATTTTGTAAGCAATACAGTGCAAAACATTGTAATAATACGAAGTAGTCAAACATATTAAATTAAAATGTATATAGCGCTTCAGGTAATCATTAAATTAATCAAATGATTAATAGCCTAAATTAATGGATTGTTTTAAAGTTATGAGGTAACTCTTTCCAATGATATATGGTGTTCTATATGGGAAATATAGAAAGTGTGACAATTGATGACTGAAGTTGGTCGATTTACATGGAGACAAAGAAGGAATTTATTTAGTGTATTGTGAGCTATATACATAGTTTTTAGAAGACTCCTTATTTCCATCGAATATTCGAATCATGATATAGTATTCGAATATTCGACTATATGATCGATTATTGTCGTTGCCATCCCTAGCCTGGGGAGGATTAAGCCAGGTTGAAGTGAATCATTCTTTCCCACATGCACATGCATTTTGACGCATCTTCAGAAGACGGTTTTCGAAAATTATCAACAGAAAACATAGCTCATGTTTCCAAAAATGTTATTAATTACACGTTCTATTATAGATACTGTTCACAATCTTACAGTTGACTGCTGAAATTTATGCTGTATGTGATATAGGGTTACATATTCAAGTATTCTTAGAAGCAAATTGAGCACTGTGTGTCAGGATTAACCCCTTCCCTCATATAGACGCTTTCTGACGCCTCTGCCACAGACGGCTTTTTGAAAACATAGTGACAAAAAAAGAAATTGCACAAAACGTGCAATTTCTACTTTTGCCACATTGTTTTCCACTTTAAGTCATAGGTTATCCATTCAATTTTAAAGATTATCTATGCTTTTACAAAATATGTTCAAAGTCGTCTGCTGCAGATTTGTTGTATGAGGGAAAGGGTAAAACTGCTAACAATATACTTGGAAAAACAGCCAGTTGCTTCTACCGACTGTTGTTTGGAAGACTTGTCTGAGAAAGTCAGGAAACAAATATTCGTGATATGACTTAACCCTTTCCCATCATACAACAATTCTGCGGCATACGACTTTGAACATATTGTCAAAAATTGAAAAATCTCTTAAATTGAATGGATAACATATGACTAAATGTGGACTAAGTCTATGTGGAAAAGCAGCCAGTTGCTTGGGAAAATTGTTTTGTGGAGTAATGGTGTAAGAAACTGGCCGCCGTGATATGACTGAGAAATTGTTAAAAACGGCGTTAAACCCCAATCAATCAATCAATCAATGCCTACAACTGCGGACATTGATATTTAAAAAAACACTCTTTGTGGTTAATTGTGGATTTTAGAACCTAGCGTGTTAGAGTTACAGTTGTTTCATATATATTTCTGTAACAGTCAAAACCGATAACTGTTTTATTACTAGCTCAAAAGTTAATTAATCTTAACGAAAAAGAAAATAACGCGATCAACTTTTTTTTTAAACAATGTTCAAATCATTTTGTAAGGAATACAGGGACAAACACCCATGAACTAAGTGGTGTATAACCTGAGATAATACTATTGTTTAAAGAGGGGGAAAAGACACTTATTCAATTTAAGCGAATTACACACAATAACACATTAGAACCTGGAAAAAACCAAGGACGCTCGGGCAAACCAATGACATAAACGCACGAGCGGGCAACATTTTATACTGTTGACAGGTCAACAGTGCAAAACATTGTAATAATCCAAATTTCATACGACGTAGTCAAACATATTAAATTAAAATGTATATAATACACATTTTACCAAATGATTAATAGCCTAAATTAATAATCCAGTAGCTGCAAGGGGATTTATTTCCGTTTTTTTACCAACAAAATCAATATGGAGATAACGATATATTGGACACGTCATAGTTATAGGGTGATTACTGAAAACCTGACTGCTAGGCTGCATGAGATCTTTAATGAATATATTCGGTCAGACTTTGTTTTGTTCAAAAGTTTTACAATAGCATGTTTAAACTATGGATCAGATAGTGGTTCATTTAATGTTCTTCTGTACACAACATGTTTTACACACACACGATTAATGCCCCATTCATATACACGGATTTTTCTTACGAGTCCTTACGGATCGCCAACTCGTACTCAATCCCAAGCATCCGTACATAACTCGCTGGTATCCGTAAGTAAGTCATCACAACTCGCAACAACTCGCAAACACTCTTATAGCGTGTTATGCTGCCTTCACATACACGGATTTTTCTTACGAATCCTTACGTATGGCACAAATCGTAAAAAGTACACGATTCCTTACAATTTGGCCACTTTTATGAGCGATTTAAGAGTGGTAACGAGTAATTAC
>JAUELF010226980.1:0-13938 GCA_031471495.1 Clinocardium nuttallii
AAAGTCAATGCAACATGCGCTATTCGTCTTCCACCAATGGGCTTAGTCTATGTGGAAAAGCAGCCAGTTGCTTGGGAATACTGATGTGAGAAAACCAGGAAAAACGTGTGTAGGTGAACTGGCCGCTGTGATATGACTGAGATTGTTAAAAACGGCATTAAACCCCAATCAATCAATCAATCAGTCAATCTGAAACAAGACAAAGCAACTAGTATTAACCCCCCTTTTCCACATACAACAATTCTGCAGCTGATGACCGTGAATTCATCTAGTAAAACATATGGAAACACTATTAATGAAAGAACAATTCTTAAAAAAAGTTCAAAACCTTTTGATGAAAAGGAGAAATTGCTTAGTACTCGTATGTGCAATTTCTTCTATTTGGACATTGTTTTCAAAGTAAAAAAGTTTGCTGCAAAGGTGTCAGAAAGTGCCTGTATGCGGGAAAAGGTTAATCACTTTTGATGTAAGCTTTCATGATATTCAACCAAATACCGTGCCACATGTTTGGGAAGATCCTATATATTAACCCTGCTGTATCAAGCGCTCTACCTCTGTCTCCAACAAATATGCATTAATAATTTTCTAGTCTGATCTTAGATGAACATACTTATAGCCTTGATGCGTGTCCCTCCATGCAATACAATATAACACACTTAATTTAAATACCTTTGTATTGTTCAATGGATCCATTTCGTGATATTTCTTTTTTCATTTTCACCTTACAGTACTCATATGAAGTTGGACAGGATTTCTTCGGATTTAAATACACCATGGAGGGACAGTGGACAAGCCCTAAATCGCCAAATGTTGCACAGTTCCCATTGTGTGGCAAGAGGACCATGTATATCAAGTTTGACCCCCTACACTCCAATGAACTGGACATACACTTCCAGCACACAAGAGGTATACCTCATTCACTTTCAACTGTCACATTATGTGTAATATGTCTGTTTTACATGTAGGATTATTTGAGTCATGTCTGGCATTTCGAAATTGGTATTGTTGCATCTGTTAACATTTAACTTTGAAAATGTTTAGGCAAAAGCACAAAAAGTCCCTTTAATTGAACAAACAATAATTGAAAAGAGTTGAAAACACGGTCACAAAAGGAGAAATTGCTGATTTTGAGCAATTACCTCTTTTTTCACCATGTTTTCAAAAGTTGAAAGCATCTATATGAGGGAAAGGGTTAAGACTGACATATAACATTGGCATTTGCCATCAGAGTCATTAGTATATCTACACTTAACCTTTTATCCATAATGCTGTCTGCTGCTGATTTGTTGAATGTGAGAAGGGTTGAGAGACCAATTAATATAACTTTTATAAAAACTAAGTGCAGCCCTTTTTGTTTAAACCCATGTCCCTTAATGGGATATTGAAATGACAATGCAACAGTCGGTAATGACGAGGATCACAAGTCAGAATTTTCATTGTGACCAGTAATTTCTCTTTATAAATGGGCTAGATAGTCTTTAAAGGAACAGTTAGCTGAATGAGAATAAGAGAAAACACAGTGTAAGGTGAACTGGTCACTGTGATATAACAGAAATACTGTTGAAATCTGTGTAAAACTCCAATAAATCAAAACAAAAGTATGACAGTTTAATTTGGATGAGGAATATAAAGCTTTTTAACTTTCCCACATTCAACAATTCTGTAGCAGACGATTTCGAAAACAAGTAGAACAAATTATTGAAAAACGCAATAATTGAGAGTTAACCTGCAATAGAATAGAGTTGAACACATTGTGGCAAAAGGAGAAATTGATCATTATGAACAATTATTGCCTTTGTGACAATGTTTTCATAAGTAGTTGGCTACAGATGCTTCAGAGAGGGTCTATAATGTGGGAAATGTTTAAAATCAGGATACATATTTTTGTCTCGTATATATTTGTCTAAAATCTATTTTTGTCTTTTAATAAACTATAATGTAATTAAAAAGCATTTGAAAAACCCCAAGGAGAATAACAATTCTGCCAGATGTTCATTCTTAAACAGTTGAATTCATGTCATTTAAAAAAATTGTACCACTATTCTACACATGTTCACCATGCATTTTATCATAGTTAAATACGAAATTGTTCATCCTCTATGCAGTATATATGGTATAAAAAACAACAACATTATTGCTAATTTTTTATGTATTGATGTAACTGTGTTTGATTTGCTTTAGTTTATTTATAAATATGTTTTGTATGACAAAATACATGAATGATGTATGTGTTAACCCTTTCCCACATACAGCGAAACTGCAGCAGACGACTTTGAAAACTTGGTGACAAAATCCTGAAAAATCTCCCTAAAAGATAGCTTAGTTGTTAAATAAAGTTGAAAGCATTGTGGCCACAGGTGAAATTGCTCATCAATAGCAATTTCACCTTTGACCACAATGTTTTCAAAATTCGTAATAAAATATATTCTATTCTATACATATTATAAAAACACTACTGCATGTTTTCAAAAGTCGTAATCAAATATATTCTATTATATTAATATTATATTAATACTATTGCATTAATGTATATCACTTATATCCACAATGGATTTTTTTTATCAATACAGCTTTTGTCAGAGATGAGTCAAAGGAGGACCAAGACAAAAGTTGGCTTTCTGATACACTGAGCTGGTTTTTCTCCCCGGAGAAAGATCAACCAGAGATACCAAGAGATCCGGTAAACCAGGAGAGCAAACAGCCAGAAACTCCTGAAAGGCCTCCATTAGCGTATGTTTATTTGTTGTTGTCAACTGAAAATAGGACAATTACAGACATTGTTGATTTAGATTAACCTCTGCATCATTGCAGTTTGATCCGACTGTTCACTTTTCACCATCTAGTCACTGAATGCAGGGACTTATTTTGTTGGATCAGATTAAATGGATTTTGTTGATTTTTAGCTTGTCTATTTTTCGAAGAAAAAAAAGTAAGGGTATTTCGACACCCTTGGCATCATTATCATCGTCTGCGTTGTCACAAATTTTCTAATTAATGTTTTAGATGTTTTCAAAGTCATCTGCTGCAGATTCGCTTTCATAGGAAAAGGTTTAAATTAATAGAAATTCCATTTCATTCACATTTTTCCTTCAGACCAATTAAACCATTCATCAACCTAAGAGAAGAAGACCTGTCTATCTCATACCTTGAGAGATCGTTTAGAAAGGATACAGACTTCATGAAGTCAGGACTAAAGTGTGGTATGGCTGTAACATTCACGAGACCCGGAGAGAATCCAGAATACAAAGTTCAACTACTCAGCTTGTACCAGATGGATGCAACAGCATTAAACCATTGGTACACTGTGGACTTGAGTCACTTTACACCACAGACTCCTAAAACCCCTTGGAGGGTGAGTAGTTCTGGTAGTTTTTTACAATTTAATTTTATAAAATTTCTGCTGTTTTTCTCCTAAGTTAACAATTTCCCGCATACAGACGCATTCTGCTGCAGATGACTTTTGAAAACAACGTGTTTGATAACATGTTTGTGTTTGTATCTGCTATGAGGAACAATCAGCTGCTTGGTATTAACCCGTTCCGACATACAACAAATCAGCAGCATACAAATTAAAAAATCATCTCAGACAGCAAAAATATGGAATATCTCTAAAAATGAATCTAAAATTATTGAATAAGGTTGAAAACATTGTGGAAAAAGGGAGAAATTACATTTATTTTTTTCAAATGTCATCTGATACAAATGCATTAAAATGTGGAAAGGGGTTGAAAAATAAATATATTCAAACAAATATTTCAAACTTGGATATATCGGGTTCAGATGGATCATGAATGATAGCAGTAAATAAATATGCATTTTATTATCGTATATTTCAGATGGTTACTTCAACCAAGATGTCTTTGCCCTCCACTGTGCTCGAACCTTCCTCTCTGCAGAACAATGAATACCAGCGACAGGTTCAGAAGCATATCAACATGGAGCTAGAGCAAGATGCGAGGGATTTCAGTGCTGCATTTGATATCCAGTATTACATCATGATCAGTGCTATGAATAAAATGCTAGTTTCAGCAAAGAGGGATAATGCTTGGGGAGATATACAGGAGTTGATCAATCATGTTTTAGAACATTCTGTAAGTGCAGACCTGGACAAACTTGAAACTGTTGTACAGGATCAAAGGCAGATTGAGAAGTGGTCCAGAGATCTACGAGGTAGTCCTATTGATTTACAGAGGGTGACAGAAATGTTACAGGAATTGGAAACGATTTCAGAAAAAGCAGAACAAGTACCAGTTATGATGGAAGAGTATTTGAGGGATCCACAGCAACCACAGGCCAGTGTGATGGTGAATTACCTCATTATCAGCCAAACAACGACACTGTCTGAATTAGATGCAGTCCTATATAAACTGGAGGAAGTTGCTCCTGAACCAAAGTACGCAGCTCTGAAATCCAGAATGGAAAATCTAAGAGAGAAGCTGATCAAAGTCACGAAACAACAACTGATGATATCAGAAAAGAATCAGGCATTAGAGGCAAAGCGAGCCAGGATTGAAGTGGAACCAAGTGAGATGAACATCTATGAACAACTGATTGAACTTGAGAAGAAACTTATCACAGTCCTTCGTAACCAATTAGAATCAGAAGTACATAGTCAGCCTATAGAATTTGCTCAAGAACTTACAGTAATTGCTGATCTGAGTGAGCGAGTCACAGAGGAACTAAACATACATCTTATGCCTGCTGTTAAGATTAATAAAATGGTAAGAGTGAAGATGGCTGATGTGTTACTTCAGATGAGACAAATAGTTTGGATTGTCGACAATATGATTGCGCAGATAAATACCAGGGTTTCTCAAGTTAGACAAGTACCTAAGATTGCACCACAGGAACCTGAACATGTCCAGCAAATGAAGAAATGGTTGAAAATCAAAAACCAGTTGGTAGGTCAGGTTGAAGCATTTGCCAAGAGGATCTTGCTTGCTGTAAATGTAGAGCAGGAATGGAAATATTTGGCATCCGTTTTAACAGCAAACATGGAGAGAGACATGAAATCATTGGATAGTATTACAGTGAGACAACTGAGGCTGTTTGAGGTATTGAACAGGCCACCTGCAGACAGGCTGGCTGAGAAATGGCTGCAACATATTGTGGAAGAGATTACACAAGTACACACAGAATTATATAGTATAGTTGGAAGAGACATTTTTACACCAAGTCCTAGTTATAAAATCAGTCCAGTCCTAATAAAGGCTGCAAGCAGTTTGGCTGACCAGCTTGAGATTTTTGATGTAGTCCGTATTCTGCTTGAGGAAAACCTCGTACTTGAAGCTGTTAATGACAGAAATATGGTCAGTCTGAGAACCATGCACTCTAATGTGATGTCACTAATAGAAGAAACATGGAGAACTTCCGATAGGATATTGAGACTCGTTGAATCCTCTCCGAATGAACCGAATCCCGAAAATAGAAGACCATCTGCTGCTTCACTGGTCAAACATGCAATGAAGGTAAGACAGGATTTGTCCAATACTTTTAACAACTCTGGAATGTAGCAATCAGAGAATCCATCTTGGGAGAGAGAGACAGGGTCAATTCCCTCTTGAGAAATACCTAAGATATTAAACTTTCGTAGCGACATCCATCGTTACATTTAGGCCCCCAGGGATGGCATTATGGCTGATGAGTTTGTGTTAGGATAAACTTACTTGTACTTGTAATAATTGACCCGAAAAAAGCCATCTTATAACTGAAACACTTGTA
Organism: Clinocardium nuttallii; assembly: GCA_031471495.1. Lineage (NCBI taxonomy): Eukaryota > Metazoa > Mollusca > Bivalvia > Cardiida > Cardiidae > Clinocardium > Clinocardium nuttallii. The sequence continues at coordinate 5,722 of JAUELF010226980.1, forward strand.
CTGACTGCTCTAGCTGTGTATAAAATCAAAATCATTGATGGTAATTTTATTTGTGAAACTTTAGATTCCTTATTATCTGGTTAGAATCATTTAGTTGTATCATTTATCTCATTCGGCTGCTGATAGTTGCTTGGAATTTGTCTTAATAAGAAAAAAATATTCTTTTTTTAGTAATATAATATGATGGCGACCAATTAACCTTACCTTTCATTGGTTTTCTAGCACCAATGCTCCTCACAATATTCTTCCCTAGCAATTGGCTACCCATTGAGTTATACGATATGGATGAAAACATGATTGGTAAAAAGAGAAATTGAGCATTTCTTGTGTTTTTTCAATAATGTTTTCGTAAATTTCTGCTAAACAGATATTAACTCTTTCCCTGCCAAGTTTCATAAAGTTTACTCTTCCATGTTGAAAACTGGATCAATCCATTTTTGTAAATTTTAATGTCTAAGTGATTCAAGGAGAGATGTTTTTTCACGAGCTGTCTTATTTGCATTGTTTGCAAAAGCCTTTAATTGTCTTTGGCAGCCAAGGGTTAAAAAAACATATTTAATGCAGTAAAGGGCTTTATTCAGAGCATACTATAACATCTCCATTAAGGCAATTTTGACCAGCCAAAACCTTGATAAAATGTGCCACTGGTCCATTGCAGTCTTTATTCTTTTGGCCTCATCTGTTCATCTCCATCCTGTTTCTATTTGCAGATTGATGCCCAGCACCTACTATTGAAGTCACAGGCTTCTAAATTGTATACACAACTTCTGAAGACTCCAGCCATGAGTGCTTACCCAGTAACACAGAAATTGCCAAACCTTCAGATAAACTTGAACGAGCTATTGTATAAGTTTGTACAAGCCATTACAAAGATGAAGGTATTATCTTTGGATTATGTATTTCTCTATCACAATGATCTATCCATGTTTCCTAATTAAGAAAGTTTAAAAAAATAAAATAAACATTAGTAATAGCTTCCCTTTGTCTATAGTGTTTTCAACACAGACTGTGAATTATATTTCATTTGTCAAGATATCCCATTCTTTTCATTTTAATAGATATTTAGAGTCCAATGTGAATCCATTTAATGAAATTAGAGGCATATGAAGCAAATGAATAAACATTATTTTTCAAAACATACATGTGAAAGACATTGGCCCTGTTGTTGAGTGTATTCATTTCTTACCAAAAGACATGTGTTTAATCCCATTATGAGAGGGAATTGGCCTTGAGATTGTTACACACAAATGGCATTTTTGACCAGCCAAAACCTGGATAACTGGTTAGTTCTTAAGTGAGCTTGTTTTGCAATGGATGTAAAAGAAATAATTTGATATCAAACTAAAATATACATAGTCATTTGTAAATATGCATATAGAGTAACATGATTATTTTTGTAAATAATATATGTCACTAATAAGTTTTTCGTGTGTTTGTACACTCATTTTCAGGATGAAGCTAGTGCTCTCTACAGAGAATTAATCCACACACTGTCGAAAGGATCTGATCCTGAATACCGGTATCTTGAAGAACTGCTCATGTCTTTGGAGAAGAGACTGGATCAGTTACTCAATGTTGTACATACTGTAGAAACACCACTGAAGGAGAGAGCCTCCAGGGATCCTTCCTTAATGAAGCCATTACAGGTACATACAACGTAATAGTGTTGTATTCTTTATATACATCAGTTTCAGACCACTTCAAAACAATCTTAACCCTTTCACTCATATGACAATTCTGCAGCAGATGACTTTGAACATATTTTGTCAACAAACAGAAAATCTCAATAACTGAATGGGTAACCTATGACTAAAAGCGGAAAACGCTGTGGCAAAAGGAGAAATTGGTAGTTTTGAGCAATTTTTTCTTTTGTCACTATGTTTTCAAAAAGCTGTCTACTGAAAAGGAATCAGAAAGTGTCTATATGAGGGAAAGAGTTAAGAGAATATTGTATAAACTGCAGTATTGCATGTTCCAACCTATTTTGATAGAGAGTTGAAAACATTGTGGTAAAAGAAGAAATTGCTCAAAATGAGAGTTTTCCATATTTCTCAAATGTTTTCAAAATATGTCTGCGCCGCATGGCCGTCATTTCAGCACTGTTATATTGATGTTTTCAAAAGCTGTCTGCACCGCATGGCTGTCAATTCAGCACTGTTATATTAAAGTTTTTTATATATTAGTTTTTCTGATATTTATATATGGTCATATGCACGGGAAATGGTACAAGTTTGCCTTTGCGCACAGTATAGAGCCAGATCTGCCTGTGCATCTTTTTCACAAATTACTTATGAAAGTTTTTCAAAAGTTTCTGTCATCTTGTGTAGACTCTGATTAGACAGCAGGTTGACATGATGATCTGAACTTACACTGTTCAGAAATTCCAACTCATACATTGTGTTTAAGCTGAGTAACATTCCTCTCAGGATGGCTTGTATTTGGTGTTTTTTTGTTTTTTAGAGTTTACAGCAAGTTAAAGATGCATTACAAAGAACTATCCACGATAACCAACAAGTCAAATTAACCGCAATTAGTGACCCAAAGAACCAGAAATCACCAAAAGATAGCTTAAAACCAGCTTATAAATCACCTCATATGCCTAGGTAGGTTTGATGTAGTAAAACTATACAGTGTTGTTTGAACTATGTTACACTAATATTCTGATGGAATGTCTTTTCACCTTTCTACAACATTAAAAGCCTTCAGAGCTGATACATTTTAAAAATGTTGTTAAATTTTGTAGAAAAGAAGTTCTCTGTCTGTATTTCAAGAGTTCTAAGCTCACATTATTGCGTAGTGCTCAATGTGAGATTTATTGATCACTCGCTGTCTGTCGTCCATCGTTATTTAGTAAAAAGACATCTCCTTTATCACACGGTTGATTCCATTGAAACTTAATGTAATGGATTCTGACATTGTCCTCTTAAAAAGAAACTTAAAGAAATGAGAACCACACAAAGCTATGGTTGCCATAGAGGAAAAACTTAATCTTCTCTACAACTATTGGTCAGAATTCAAATTTATTGTGTACAAATGATTCTCTGGTGACAATCAATCATATTAACTAACCAAAGATTGTGATTTAAAGATTACGGCCCCTGGATGTATTATTTATCCTAATATGGTAACAATTATTATTATATTATTAAATGTATTAATGTTTACTTATATGAGTGATATCTGGCCATCATGGCACTCTTGGTTTATGTTGTACGGATTTCAGAAAACTAGAATTTGTATCAGGAATAATTGAAATAGCAGAAGGTGTTTTAAAACGTTCTGTATAATTTTGACATTGCAGAAGAGGTTTATCAGGACAGCCAGAAAGTGTTCCTTCACAACCAAGAGATATGATGTCGGCCATTAGAGGTGAAGCTACAATAACTTTTGGACCTGAAGGTCAAACAAAGAAGACAATTATTTTCAAGGTATTACATATATACAGTCCAAAATCTTTAAAGACCAGCCATAGAAAGAGAACACAATCTTGTATTTGTTCACAGTTGGTCTTTAATTACAGTGTCATTTATTCAGAAAATGAGTTATTGAGCAATTAAAAGTGTGGTTAATGTAGACAAGGTTTGACTGTATATTTAACATTTTCTCACCTACTATGTGTACACCTCTGCAGCAGACTTCAGACTTCTTGGCAAAAATGAAGTTAATCTTTACAAGTGAAAGTGTATTTATTTGAATGGAGTTGAAACCATCTGGGCAAAAAGAGAAATAATTCAGTATTAGCAATTCTTCCTTTTGTCACAATGGTTTCAAATAATGTGTGCTGCAAGTGGGAAATAGTTACTTTCTATATTTGTAAACTATCTACTGCACTTTAATATTAAAGAGTCACCAGCATTGATAACATTATGGGAACAAGTAGTAATCCAATCTTTTATATTGAAAGTATTATTTTGTTGTGAAGATAAAAAGAAAAAGGGGATTCTAACTGCATGCTGTTTTTGAGATAGAACATTCCAAAATTCAATCAAATCCAAGACATGTGCTTTCAAATAAGAACAGGTTGGGAAAGCATTTTTTGGAAATTATACCATTTATTTACATTTGCTGCCAAATAATTGATTCACTGGGGTTTAATGCCGCTTGCAACAATTAAAGTCTTTTCACTACAGCTATTTCAGCTATTAAAGTGTTTCTATAAGAAAATGTTGTCAAGGCATACTTTTGAAATAAATTAATTTATTTACATTTACTTTCAAATAATTGATTGATTGGGGTTTAACGTGACTTTCAACAATTTTAGTTATACCACAGCAACAAGTTAACCTACCCAATTGTTAGCATATGTTGGAAATAAAACATTAAATTTACTTCTTTTTTCCCCAAAGTTTTTGGGAAGAAAGACATTAGAACAACTTCTGTGGGAAAGAGACCAGATCCTGCCCTCCAAACAAGACCAGGTTGTGAAGCGATATCTAGAAGACAAGGAGATGCCCAATGACAGAACGGCTCTACAATACAGGCAGATCAAATCTGAACTGAACAGCTACAGACACATGCACTTTTTCTGTACCTATGAGGTATGTTCCCAACTCTTACCCCCTTTCCCACATACAAAAATTCTGCAGCAGACGACTTTAATTAACTTTGCCAAAATATGAAAACATCTATAAAAGAAAGTATGATTTTTTAAAAGAGTTGAAAACATAGTGGCAAAGGGAGAAATTGCTCATATTATGCAATTTCTCCTTTTGTCACATTGTTTTCAAAAGTCGTCTGCTGCAGATTCGTCTTAAATGTGTTTGCAAGTGGGAAAAGGGTTACAGTTTATTGTGTTGGACAGTTTTCTGGTGATGACAGTCTTTAATTCTTTTTGTTTTCATTCAATATTTTTCATATAATGTAGATTCACTCTTTGTATGGATTCCAATGTAAATGCATGCATTACACAAGAGCATACATGATACGAATTTAATATACAGTGGACTTGTTATAACACTGAAGTCGAAAGGGACCCATTAATTCTTTCAGTTATCAACATGTAATAGTGATCATTCAATAATCCTTATCCCTCTCCCACATACAACAAACTTTGAACACCTACATACAAAATGTACAAAAAACTCCATAAATGAGAGTTTAATTATTAAAAAGAGTTGAAACTTCATGACAAAGGGAGAAATTGCTCATCTTGAGCAATTTCTTCTTTTGACACAATGTTTTCAAAAAAGAATCTGCTGCAGATGCATTAAAATGCTTCTACAAGGAAAGGATTAATACAATTATTTGTTGTCAGACTCGTCATTCATTTATACTAGTGTGTATTATGAAAAGCAACCCAGTGATATCAATCGTATTAAGAAAATAGCACAGCAGTGGTTCTGATTGCTGGTCTAAACCAATCAGATTTGCCCCTATGCTTTTTTCAAATGATAGAGAAGTTTCAAGTTTCAGGAAAGGCTTGCATTAAATGATATATACAAATTATAATATGTTTCAGTTAACGCGAGTCCCCTCAAGCGAACGAGGCTCTACAAAATGTTCTTTAAGAAGAAAATTTTACATTCATATTAGTGTCAATGCATCAAATGTAGCCGTTGTTTTCTTGGTGTGAAAACCTATCTCTGTAAAATGTGTTCATCTTAGGTTTATTCAACAAAATTGTGTTTGAATTACGGTCATCTGCTGCGGATTTGTAAAATATGGGGAAGAGTAAATAAAACAAAATATAAAAAAAATGTTTATTTTCTTTCAGGAGACGATACCTTTTACATTGAAGAACTACATGTTCCAATTCCATCAGACAATCAAATATTTCTTTTATGACCAAGCCTTTATGTCCCTACCAACTGCCGAATCTCCTTTGACCAACCAGTTTGAATTCATCATGGACTTTGACCGGGATGACCAATGGGTAAACATTTTATTCTTCCTTTTGAGTCTGTGCATAGAACAAAGTACAAGTTGGCTTTTGGGATCAGTATCAATCCAGACAAGCATTTGAACCCGCACAGTATGATCAGGACCTACACTGTTTGAGATATTAGTTAATCAGGCTTGTCATCTGAATGTATAGATTCTGATAACACTGAGCAGGTGGTCAAGTTGATCGAAAATGTCAACTTTTACTTTTTCTTATTCACTGGTTTTCTCCAGAAATACTTCTACTTGTATCCTTAAAATTAACTGATACAAACAATTTTTGAAAACATTTTTCCGGAGTAGCATTTATTGCTCAAAACAAGCAATGTCTCCTTTTTGGACAATGTTTTCAATCTTGACATGTTGCTTGGAACAATACATATGGCTTTACCAAGTCACATAACTCTGGCTTTAATAATTATTCAGTAATTACCCTTTTTTGACATAGAATAAAGCAGACAAACACTTGTGTTCGCTTGTGGAGTACTTGTTAGACCTGTGTTACTCAATAACTCATTCAAGGAGCATCTATTAGTCTTACTAATTCTCTTGTCTCAAACCTTTCTCACATAATGATGCACTTAAACACATATACGGCATACAACTTTTGAAAACATAGTGGAAAAAGGAGATATTGTTATAAACAAGCAATTACTCTATTTGTCACAATGATTTCATTTTTTTCATTAATTATATCATCATTGAAAGAGAGTTGTTTACATGTTTTTGCCTGAATGTTTTTTATATGACATCTAGAAAGTTTTCCAAACTCACCTGTTACTTTAATTTGAGTGTAAGATATAGTGTATACATGGAGTATGTTTGAAAGGGTTTATAAACCAGGAAGAACAAATTCAGCATAGAATTTCCTTTTCATCAGATTGCCAAGCCATTGGTTTTTTATCAGTCTCTTTCAAAATAAGAACACACATCTTTATACAGGCTAGGGACATTTTTTTCCTTCTATAGATGAGCATGAGAATCGATACAGCCAATGAGATCACAAGAGTAGACTTTTTGGAGATTCCTTCGTGGTTCAGAATGACATTTATCCCAGTTTCATACAGCGTGAATGAGAACCTGATCAGCAGCTATGTGGGAGATGTTACAGAAACATGCTACGTTTCACCGAGAAGGATCACCACTTTCGACAGGAGAAGGCTGATGGTATGTTTTGAAGATCAAAGATTAGAGCTGTGCTATTTATGACGAATTTTAGATTCAGATCAACTTGCACACATTGTAGTCTGATCTGAATCTTCTCTGGTTGTCAATTAGTTCAAATACATTAATTTTACCATTTCCAACTTACAATGAAATTGTAGCGGATGACCCTGAAAACATGTAGCCAAAATGTGGAAAATCTCAAAAATAAATAGTTCAGTTATTACACAGAGTTGAAAACATTGTGGCAAAAGGAGAAATTGCTCATCATAAGCAATTTCTTCTTTTGTCTCAATGTTTTCAAGTGTTCAACTCTTTTCAATCATTTAACTTTAATTTATAGAGGTTTTTCATAACTGTACCCAGATGTTTTCAAAGTCGTCTGCTGCAGATATGTTGTATATTTGAAAGGTTTATAGAAGCACACATTGTTTGAAGAAAATAGTCTTTCCACTCTTTTGGTGCACACTGTGAAAGTATTTCTCAATTTTACACAACACGCAAACATATCACTATCATCAATATTGTTTTAAAAATCTTTACAAATTAATATTTTTCACTGGTCATATACTTAACTAGTTTTGAAAGAAAAACCTGCCCATATCATAATAAAGGTTTTATTTTAACTATACTATCAGTACAGTAACAATCCAATAGGATCAATATTGTTATCACATGAATAAGTTGAAAGAAAAAATTAAAATTGTTTAGCAGTTATTGAAATTATCTTCTAAAATTCACTACTCTGAAGATCCTGAACGTTTGGTTACGTTATATTATAAATGTAAACTTACACAGGCCAAAGAAACATGTTTACTGGTCCATACCAAAAGTTACTGGGTGATGGACCATAGGACCACAGCAGGTCATGGTGTATTGCAGGATACTGTTTATTATTAGAACTGTTGCCTTTTGTCCTGTTACCTGTTATCCGGACATCTGTTTGTTTATGTTTCAGCCTGATCTCGAACATCGACCCTGTGAAAGTGTTCTAGCCATGGATTGTTCTCCAAACCACGAGTTTGTAGTCACCAAGGAACCCAGATCTAATGGACAGCAGCCAGTATGTATCAACCATTTTAACCCTTTCCCATATACAGCAGCCAGTATGTATCAACCATTTTAACCCTTTCCCATATACAGCAGCCAGTATGTATCAACCATTTTAACCCT
>JAUELF010227084.1:0-13938 GCA_031471495.1 Clinocardium nuttallii
CTGCATGTTTTCTACAGTTCATTGCTACATGTTTTCTACAGTTCATTGCTACATGTTTTCTACAGTTCATTTCTGCAGAGTATTCATAATCATCTGCATGAGGTGAATTACAAAACATTGAGCCGTTCCAAATGAAAACCAACATTATGCATCAATCCATCAGCCTGATCAGTCCGCATAGGCTAATCCAAGCAAACACATTCCGCCTCAGGGGGTTAGAGGTATAGATTAATGATTACTGAAACAGAAAACCCATATGAGGAGAAAAGTGTCTGTCCTGGTAAGCCTGCGCAGCATGCTTGAGCTGATCTGGCTCAAAACGTTATGCACAATAATGGTTTTCTTGTGGAACGGTTCATTTTATGATGTTTACCTGAAGGAAGGAGAGTCTGGCCAAGAAGTCATTTACGTAACTGCCGAGGGGTTTTAGCGATGGGTAGGATCTCTTCATCCACATGCCGGGGATTTTACCCTTCAAAATACTCAAGGTCACTTCTTCAAGGTCAGCGGACATCACAACCAAACCCTGAAAAGAACCAAAATTTAGTTATGATACACTTTCCCAATCTCAAACAAACTGGTAATTTGTTATTGCATCTTATGACAATATCAAGTGGGAATTTACACAAGTCTTTAAACAGTTTCTTACAACAAGGAGTGCTCAGCTGGTTGGTTTTGAACAAACCCTCCCAAAAAATAAAGTTTGCATTTAACTTAAACAAAGTGATATAATGACTAATACCATAAACTTAAAGAGATATTGAAGTGTTTTTATTAACCTTTGTTATTATATACTACTATATACATCTACTTTCTTTCCCACGTGCATCTTGATTCGTCTGCAGCGGGCGATTTATGTTAAAATGGTAGAAAAAAAGAGTAACTGGTCATGATGAGCGATTTCTTCTTTTGCCACATTGTTTTCAACTTTATTTAATAACTATACTTTCATTTTCAGAGACTTATTATATCTTTCCCAAGATGTTTGCAAAGTGGTCTGCTGTTGATTTGTTGTATGAAGAAAAAAGAGAAATTTGCATCATAATTCCAAAAGAGACCACTGTAAGACAAAAGCTGAGCGAAAATTGAGTAGAAATGCTGAGCATACCTTGATGGCCTTTCTGATATTGATCAAGCTGCTCCTAATGACAGACAAAAGTCTGTTAAATCTGACCATCTCCTGTACTAATACAGTGTTCATGCTCTGTTTGTACGAGGTCGGGTAACGCCGTAGAGCAGCATCTCCGTCAAAGTTGGGTGGAAGCTTGGTTACAATATCAGCAGCGACTTCATCAACGATGTCATCAGTTGATCTTGCTCCTCCGGAAGATGCTCTAGCCTGTAACAAATTTAAAGTGTGACAAAATTATGAACAAATGAAGTTTAAGTTCAACTTGCTTCTTACTATTATTGTGAATGTTTATTGAAACCTAACTTTTAGCATTATGGTTCTTAGAGATAAATAACTAAAAAATGATTTAAATAAAGTAAATAATAATCTCTTTAAACCTAAGAATTGTTCATCTCAAGTTACAATGCAAATCAAAATCATCAATTTCAAAGCAGATATTATGTACTTTGTATATATATATGTGTACATTTTCCAAAAGATATTCTGAATGAGCATTTTATTTCTTTTCACAAAATGTTTCCAAACTTGTCTGCAAATTTGAATTGAATGTAGAAATAAGGAAATATGCTGACGTGCTGTTGCAAATTTAAAATAAATGTGCAACTGAAACAGTCTGACTTTCTTTTTACAATCCAAAAACAAAAATGATGAAAATTAAATTCAGTCAAATTGGGAAAGCCAAACTAAACAAAATAAAAAGATATAAATCAAAGTGTGAGGATATATGGGAATGAGTAACTATTTACAAATCTAGCAAGCATTAATAGTTTGAACTACCAATCTAATAATATAAAATATTGAAGTGTTTTTTATAGATTAGTGTTGAAAACATTGAGCAGATCTGTTGTATTTGTAAAATGATTAAAGTAAATGGGTTTTAATCTATATAGTTATGTCACCCAAAATTGTTTGACCTTTAAAGCTGTATTTTATGCAATTGAATATTGAAGGCAGTCCCTTTTTAGCCTTCATCATTTGAATGTACATAAATACCTCCTTTTGCCTGATACTTACACTCTAAAAAAGAGTCAAACTTCTAATATACGTATATTATAAAGGGTTTTCTCAATACTTTTGGTTAAGAAATACAAATTAAAAGTAACATTGTTTATACTTGAGAAAATAAAAGTCTTCCAAAGACCAAAGAAATCAAACAAGTAGACATGCTCAGAGCTCTAGATAAGGAGCGTGTTTTATGCTCTAAAATCCTTACTTGACCTTCAACACCTATGTTGTGGGTACTCAAAAACATTATCTCCATAAGATGATTCTTTTGAGTACTGGCAAAACCTGTGTTGTGGGTACTCAAAAACATTCTCTCCATAAGATGATTCTTTTGAGTACTGGCAACATAGGTTTAATGAGTGCTAAGAGAGAAATCAGCATGCTAAAAATGTTGTGAAACAAACAGTTTAGTTGCTACCATTCTAAGAATGAGTGCTTTAGAAACCAATTACATGTAATATTATAGAATTTAAATTGAAATTATATATTCTGGACATGAGGTGAAACAAAATTTAAACATTGTGGAAAAAGAAAATCATGCTAAAATTAAATAAATTATTCTTTTTCAATATAAATTTCTCTGTACCAGAGTCATGAAAGGTCTTCATGATGTAGAGAGACAACACAACAGACATACCTATAGAAACATGTGAGACAATTGTAAGTGTTCAAACACATGGACAAAATACGCTAACACAAATTGAATCCTTTATCCGTTAATACTGTGCTATATGACCTTGTACAAGCAAATTTGGAAAACTGTGCCAATACCTATTTCCTTATACATGTTTATCATTACATGCAGAGACTGCTCATAAGATAAAAAAAATCCTTCAAGATATTTAAAATTGAGCTACTAAGATTTCAACTGGCAGTTCTATGAAGGAAAAGGTTGAATAAATTCAGTAACACAATTCTTTGTAAGGCAACTTTACATAAAAAGCAGTGAATACCGGTTCTCAGTTTCCTCTACCTTGCGTTGGTCTTTACATAAGTTGATCTAATATGACATTTATGAGTCATTGGTGTTGAAAACATCTAAGGCAAAAAGGAATTGTACTTCATTAATTTTGACGCAGAGTTAAAATATTTATGGAAAATAAGTAATTGCTGTTTTCCCACAACTTGTCTGTTGAAAAGACATTTATAAATCATCTTAAGAAAAATGTAAATTCAATTTTCACTGTGAAATAATGCTGAACTTGAAGTGGAAGGCTGTGAATATTTGACATAAAGAAGGAGATGTGATTTGATTGATTTTGACACATATTTTGAACAAAACAAATTCATTGACAATATCCTTATCTTTACCATGGCTGCCATTTGGAAATCTAAACTCTAAGAAATCAAACAGTCATTTGAAGCCATTAGATATTAAACATAAACATATGAATGTATTTCTCTTTAAAATCCTAGAAATGCATAATGGAACAGATTTTGAAAGCAACAATGTGCTTGATTGATTTGAGCTTAACGATTTTCAACAATTTTTTAGTCATATCAAGGCAGCCAGTTCACCTACTCATGTATTTCCTAGCTTTCTCAAACCAGTACTCCACACAACAAACTTTCCAAGCAAATGGCTGCTTTTCTACCAGTATTCTTTTTAAAGTCCTAAAAATGCACAATAGAACATATTTTGTAAGAAACGATGTGATGAAGATTAACTTCCACAACTATGGAAGAAATTACAGTCCTGCAATATTCATGAGTCATACACAGTACTGAATATAATTTTGTCAGGAGTCAAATTCAAAGATATTTATAAAAAAGATATAACAGTATAAATTTATCTCAAGGCTAAAACATCAGTTGTTTGATTAATTGGTGTTTTATGCGACTTTCAACAATGTTTCAGTTATATCACAGCATTTCCTGGGTTAGTTACCAGTACATCTGGTCCATTAGCCTGACATCAGCCAGTCAGTCGTAATGTTAACCCAGCAACCCTAAGCGCCAAGGAAGGCAGCCATTTTTACATTCTTTGGTATGACCCAGCTGGAGATCGAACCTGTGACATCCGAGGTGAACGCTCTATCACTATACTACCGAAGCGGTCTAACATCAGTAGAATTATGGAGCATTTTTCTTTGCTCTAAAAACAGTATCTACGTTACTTAACCCTTTCACACATTGACAAATCTGAACTACAGGACTTGGAAAACATCTTACCATGATTATGAAGTAATCTCTATAAATAGTGATTACTGAATAGAGTTGAAAAGAGTGTGGCAAAAGGAGAAATTTCTTTTTATAAGCAATTTCTTCTTTTGCAACATTGTTTTGAATAATATCTGCCAGAGATGTGTCTGCAGGTGGTAAAGGGTTAAACTAAAGCTATCACTAAATAAGCTTAAATTATTATTTTAAAAGCTCTAGGTAAAAAACAGAAGATTGCATAGGGTTAAAGGAAAGTTTAAGTAGAATATGAGTTGAGGATAATATTAATTTTTGATGCCATTGTTTTATAATTCACCTCAAGTTACATAGGTCTCTGTACATTGTTTTATAATTCATCTCAAGTTACATAGGTCTCTGTACATTGTTTTATAATTCACCTCAAGTTACATAGGTCTCTGTACATTGAACATTTTAATCCTCTCCCACTTGCAGACGCAGGCTGACACATCTGCAGAAGACGACTTTTGGTAACCAATGTGGTCAAAGGAGGAAATAACTCTCCATTTACTACAATGTTATCATAATACTTTAAACTTTGTAAAATTTCAATAATTTATCATAAGATGCTTTCAAAATCATATGAAGGAGATTGGTTCATGGCTAATTCAAATGTCTACCTGAAACATGTTACATTCATTATCCTGCATTGTATGAAACGGTTCACATATAAATTAGATTTCCGCTTGCTCATTTTATCATCTGTTATTTAAACATTCAAGCAAAAAAAAAAAATCTATATTTCTCTTGCTATTATCGATCAGACAGTCATAAAGTAGAAGACTCTACATTGTGACAGAGAAACAATATAATATATTTATACTCATTAACAATATTTTTTAATCAAAGATCTATCAAGTTTAAATAAACTTTCTGGATGCCCGAACAGTTTTTCGTAATGAGTGTGTGCGGAGGTCTTATAGTTTGGCTCCACTGTCACAGGAACCACATTCCGGACCTTTTGACAAGCATTGGCACTCTACCTCTGACATCAAAGGGTCACTTGTATATTAAAACAAGTAAGTCTAACTATATAAACTATAATTCTATAGGTTACTAAACAAATTTATAAATAAAGGCCCTTCACTTTGGTCATGTCAAAATACTTTATCATTCGAATGTGCACAATCAGCCCTATTGCTTTTAACTCTAGGATGGCATTTTCATTTCATGGGAGATGTATGATCAAAGGCTAGAGTTTTACAGATACCAAAAAAGAGAGAACTTTGTTAAGTTTTCAAATGCTGAAATCTTATATTAAATGCAGTCAACCCTTGGCTGTAGATGCTTAATAAAATGGTTTAGTCCAAACAATTCTACTACATAAACAAATTACAGGGCTTGGTAAAGACGTTAATGAAATTGAGCCATTCCCACATACACCAAAGTTTGCAACAGACAAGTTGAAAAATATCCATCTGTGCAATAAATGGAAAATCTCTACAAATGAAAGTAAAATTACTGATCAGAGTTGAATACATTGTGGTAAAAGAAGAAATTCCGATCATGATGAGCAACTTCTTCTTTTGCCACAATGTTTTTAATATTCATCTGCTACAGATGCGTCAGAATGCATATGCAAGTGGGAAAGGTTGAACTAAAAGGTCAAGACCTCCCTGAATTAAGGCTGTTTAAAAAAATCAAAACAATATCTTTTATAGTTGAGGCTTTAGACCAAAGTGATCAGGATATATCTAAGCAGTTTCTACACCCTCTACCATGCTAGAGTAATATATATAGAGAGTAGTATCAAGCTAGGATAATATAGAATGCAAGAGCTAAAATAAGTTTGGTAAAAATACATGCTGCTATCTTCCCTAGTGAGATAAGCTTACCCGTTTCTGTTACGTGGAACGGTACCCAATTTTAACACAAACCACACAAACACGCCATTTAAAGCCAGACAGAAATTTTACATGGGGGAGAGAAAATAAAGAGATATATGTCATTAGTGATGATACATTGACATTGTCATACATTGGTATATATATATATATAATTACAATGACAAAATAGTATACAAGTTAACTGCACAGCTATTCATAACTCGATGCATGCCATTAATACATCGGCTTTTTGTAACCCTTTGTTTCTGTATTTTACTCAGTTTTATTTCGTCTTCAACATGATTTCAGTCACATTAATTGCATTTCCTGAGTAACTATCAACAGAGTTGTGTTGGCACAACAGATGTAAAGCTGCCAGAACAATCTCTGTGCTATGAAAGGATTCAACTACTACCGTTTTCAAAATAGTATAACCCAGGCTGTGCTTAAATCTTGGAGTACTCAATTGTTTATGCAGATTTGTCTTTTCAAAGATTCATTCTGTAAGTCATTGCATAATTAGCGAAAAATACTTAGAGATGAAATGATATTTCCTTAAATGGCTTTACAATATTAAACAAATAATGAGCTGTAGTCCAGGAAAAAACCCAACCATAATGTTTTCACGACAATTGCAGATAAAGAATTGCCTGTAAACCTGTACAATCTGATCCAAATGAATAATGAATGTTACAGGAATCCTTCTATGACTCATTCTCAATTCTTACAGTCATATCAAACTACATAGAAGTGCAGCTTCACATTTATAATGATTACAAAAGCCTTATGGTTGGATTTAATGGAGCTAAGCTTAGTCCTTTCCCTCATATAGACATCTCTGCAGCAGACGGCTTAAAACAGTGACAAAAGAAGAAATCGCTCAAAACGAGCAAATTTTCCTTTTGCCACAATGTATTCAACTTTAAGTCATAGGTTATCCCTTTAACTTCCTTTATTAATAGAGATTTTCTATTTTTTAACAAAATATGTTCAGTCATCTGCTGCAGAATTGTGGTATGAGGGAAAGGATTAAATGTAAAAACATATGTATTATACAATAAGTTTTTCTGGCCTTCGCTTTAGCATATTGTAACCAGTTTTAGTTTGTTCATCATCTCAGTTAACCCTTTCTCAGACCATGCGCTTACATTGGTTTCTAAGGACTGTTTATCCTTTAGTTTCCGTCCTACTTACACAACATACAACATATATGGTGATACAAACAGGGTCATGCTGTGTTGGGATTCATTTTTTATCTTTGAATCTTGTTTTTAATTCATCACAACAATATGTATACAATAAACTCCAGTGGATAATAACAACCAAAAACTTTAAACAAGAACTGTTGAACTTTTGGAGAATAAAATATTTCTTTCATGCTCAGTGGTACTGCAAGATTTTCATAACATGCCAACCTTAAGGTAGCAACAGTAGCTTCCCCTTTTTCAACGAAGAGGCATGTCAAAATTTTGTAACTTTGGGATTCAAACTAAGTGCAACACATAAAATGACAACATGAAAGTTGTTTTCAAAACTAACCTCGCCTTGAGACTGTACACCACCAAAATACATAGATAATCATATTGGTTATTTCAGCATATACATTGATACTATTTTGATATGGATATTTGACAGATTGTTCAGTTCAGCAGATATTAACTTATGCTATTTTTAGATAAGCAAATATCATTATGAATATTTCAGCAGATATATGTTGATATTATAATTCTGCATATATATATGAAAATGATTTAGTAATTGAATGACAAAAAGGTAAATAGGGCAAAATAACACACACTGTACATTGATTGTTTGTACACCAATATATGTTAGCTAAAAGTCCTAATAGTTATTTTCAAACACACATCAAATACATGTATACAATTATTATACCAAAATCAATTTGTTAGTTGAAAAAACACCATGATAGAACTTTTAAATCTCTGAATCTAAAATGTTTTTTATTGAAATTAAAGTAAAAGTAAATCAATTAAATAATCTCTAACATACATACAGTTCATTTACATGTATGTGTGTGTAATCAAACTATTATATAATATTTTGTGTAACCAAGCTATTCAATAATATTTGGGCTACATATGTCCAAAGCATTTGCAAGATAAAAGGAAAGAAGTATTCTTATTTTCGGAAAACATGCAGAATACAGTTTTGTTTGTCTGGTGTTTTAAGCCGATTTCAACATTTGTTTTCAATTATATCACAGCATTTCTCGGGCAATTTACCAGCCCTACTGGTCCTTTTATAGCAACACCAGCGAGTCAGTCATAATGCTAACACCAGGGAGTCAGTCATAATGCTAACACCAGGGAGTCAGTCATAATGCTAACACCACAATCCTGAGTGCCAAGTAGGGGATAGCCAGTACTACCTTTTATAAAGTCTTGTATGCAAGCGGTTCAATATGATTTGTTAATTAAAGGAAGGATAGGGTATTTTATCATTATATTGGGTAATTCAAAAACAACAGAGTCAGGCTACAGGAAAACCAACCTTCCAAATGTAAACCCTTTCCCACATAGAACAAATCTGCAGCAAACAACTTTGAAACGTTGAGAAAAAAAGGAAATTTCTATAAATTATAGTTATTAATAGGTGAAAACATTTTGTTAAAAGGAGAAAATTCTCAGTTTCTCCATTTACCAAAATGTTTTGAATTCTCATCTGCTGCAAACATGACTGTAAGTGGGAAGGGCAGAGATATGGTCGTTCAGACAAAAATCATTGCAGAATTTTTCATATGGTTATATCCATACCCGAAATACTTCTTCAATAACTGAATGTCATAACTGCAAATAGTGAAGATCTTGACCAATCTGCACTGATGTACAGGCTAGTCTGGGTTTTCCAGTAGAAAGACTCCTGTGAGAATTTCATCAGATTTAATGAGCATCATACACACCTGAGTCAGCAGGATGTTTTCAAACAAGATCCTTGTTTCAGCCTGGTCCTTCGTTATGTCTGCATTGTCGTGCATACCAAATACCGTCGGTTTTGCATTGTGTGGCAGATTCTTGATATACTCGATGTAAGAATCGTACTGTGGAGAAAATAAAAATTAGCATAATTAACTATCATTCATATCTATTAACGATAACCTTAGCCTCCTTTTCCACCTCTTCCACTTGTAGACGCATTTTGACGTTTTACAATCCTTAAGATTTTCCATATTTTTGTCTAGATAGTTTCGTGTTTCTCTTATGTGGTATTGGTAAAAGGGTTAAAACATATATGAATATTTAAGATTATATTTTTAACAAAGGCATGTTCAAGTCCCGAAAACTAATAAGTAAATAACCTGTAGCAATTAACCTTTTCCCACATACAAAAAAACTGCAGCAGACGACTTTAAAAACAACTGGGCAAAAAAATTAAAAACCTCACTAAATGAAAGTATGGTTAGTGAATAGATTTGAAAACATTATAACAAAAGGAGAAATTGCATCACAAAGCGTCTGTATGTGGGAAAGGGTTAACCGTTACTTTGCCTTTGTCAGTCAAAAAAAATGCCTGAGACACTACACACTTCTCTATAATATCCTAACGAGTAGTCATGTCTCCTTGTTATTGAAGTAAGCTATAGTACATGAATACATTCATCTATTCAATTCATTAATAAATCAGCTTCATGGTTGACCCTTTCCCACATATAACAAATATACAGCAGATGACTTTAAAAACATCTAACCCAAATTAGGGTAAATCTCTATTTAATCATTGAAAAGAGTTGAAAAATTCGTTGAAAAAGGAGAAATTGCTCTTAATGAGCTCCTTTTGCCACATTGTTTTTTAAAAACATCTGCTATATAAGCGTCAGAATGCGTTTATATGGGGGAAAATGTTAAATAATAAATATCAAATAGCATATGAATACATGTTTACTGACCTCTCCATCTGGTGGAGCGTAGTAGAATCCGTTTTCATCAAAGACGTATTTTTCATCATTGATGATAGAAGGATTGTAAAACTTGTTGAGTATACTATGTAGGGTACGCCTGTCTCTGTCATCTGTTACACGACCTCCGTAGTTACATTCACCAGTCAAGTAACGGATAGCTTCAAACTGGACATCCTGTAATGGTATGTAACAAGGTTAATTAATACTAGTAGATGTCAGTCTCAAAGGCTTTATTAGACAGTAGTGTATTTTTGCAGATTCAGATTTCATGAAGTCACGTTGACCCTTAAAATCAATATAGGTAATCTGCAGGTCATGGTCAACTTCCCTGCCAAATTTCAGTACTGTAGATCCAAGCATTATCCAGTTATCAATAAGACAAGCTTTGGTCTATCGACCAACCAACTGATGTGTGGATGGACAGACCGAGATATGCAAAGCATTCTTCAAAGGGATAATCTAATTGTCATGCCTAACTTCCTTTCTAAGTTTGAGTCCCAACTGACAGACGGATGGACTGACCAAAATGTGCCAAGCATTCTTCAAAGAGGGTCATAATAAAATACTTACGTCATAGTCATTGAGGAACATCTGAAGTTGTCTCACACTGATACGCAAATCTGTTTCATTAAACTCATATGGGATGTTCCAACCTAGCGGCCCAAACTTTCTCCTCTCTTGAATGATACCATGGAAGAAACAAAGTCCAAAAAGTAGCTTCTTCCATGCTTGCTGTAAAAAAGAAAAGGGTAAACACAATTATTGGTTGAATGAATGGTGGAAGAAAAACAATGACCATTGCCATATCTTGGAATATTGGGAATATTGGCTAGTCTGGGATTTGAACTTTTGCTCTGTTGAGTGATAGCCCTTGTTGCTTCAGACAGGTCTCAGCCATTGAAAATGATGTGAGCTATTATTAAAGCAATCTTTTCATAATGTTAAAACTACAAAGCCAGTTTTAAAACTCCAAATAATGTTCCAAGTAAATTTCGGTGATCAAATGTCTATTAATTTTTTTAAATTATTCTTTGGAAGAAAATCATTATTGAAATTCTTCAGTCTGAATGAATATATGAAAATCTATATTATAAATGGTTTTAAGGCTTCAATTGTCAGCATTTTGTTAGATTATTTTATAATAAATAGTTTCAAAATATCCATATCAAAACCATTATTCACTTATTCTAAATCTGAAAACTTTTCTAAATGATGACAGAATTCAGCAGATGACTAAAATGTATGAAAGCTGATCAACTGATTTAACCCTTTCCCTCAAATAGAAGCTTTCTGGTGCCTCTGCAGCAGATGGATTTTTGAAAACATAGTGACAAAAGAAGAAAAGTGCAATTTCTCCTTTTGCCACAATGTTTTCTACTTTTTGTCACAGGTTATCCATTCAATTATAGAGATTTTCTATTGTTTTGACAAAATAAGTTCAAAGTCATCTGCTACAGAATTGCCGTATGAGGGAAAGGGTTAAACTTTCTCAATAATTTGAATAATAAGAATTGCCTGAAAATATATTTCATAATTTTTCTTTATGAGACAATAAACAATTCAACAATACAATATCATCAAAATGTTCACAATATATATATAACAAACTCATTTATCGTTTCAGGTTGATTGTGTTTTCAAAAACTTCTGCATCTAAGTAAACTTGCACATGTTTTTAAAAGAGATGTATTTGTTCCTATTGTCATACAATTTAACAGCACTATTTTCTACAATACAAAACCATGTACAATATGCAATATTGTTGTACAATACAAAATGTACCATTTGACTCTTTCTTAACCCTTTGGATGGCTTTTTCTGAAAACAGAACATAGCCCATGGAACTTAAATAACAGAAAAACACATTCATTTCATAAATCATCATGCCTTTGTGTAAAACATTCAAACTGCAGGAAAAACCTACAATGTCAATATGTGAATGAACATTCAACTACAATATACCATACAGTCAATTCAAATTATTTTAAAAGGTGTCTAAGAAACTTTTGGGTCTTACATGCAAAGATCATCATTCAACATAATTAATTTAATCATTTATCCTTTTATTCCATTTAAAAGGAATGCTTTCAAAAATATTCATTTCTGTTGGAGGTTTTTAACATAAGTTTTTTGGGTGATTTTATAAAGAAAAGACCAAAATTAAAATGTGTTTTAGGCAAAAATTAAAGCTTAATTAACAAATAATGTGTTTGTTTGTGGTGATACTTACATCAGCAATGTATTTATAGCTTTAAACTGGCATAAAAATCTTAAAGATATTAATAAATCCCAACTTTTGGTTTCCATGAAAAGTTATTGTATTTGTTTAGCATCAGTCAAAGGTAAATCATGAGTTTATACTGATATGAGGGGAAAGTTCAACAACTTTAAATTAACATTTAAACAAAACAAAAACTTTCAATATAAACCTCTGAAACAAATAACCAACAATAAATAAATATCTGAGTCATTAACATAATCATCACAACTGTAGATAACGATCTGCCTGTGTATCCATGCTGTTTGATCCCAATGTACAACTTAATTCAGACATTTCTTTTACCCTTTCCCACATACATACCCTTTCTGATGTCTCTGCATCAGATTACATTTGAAAACATTGTGGCAAAAGAACAAATTGCTCTTAAGGAGCAATTTCTCATTTTGCCACAATGTTTTTCAACTCTATTCAATATTTATACTTGCAATGATACAGATTTTCTACATTCTTGCCTAAATGTTTCCTGAGGCCTCCGCTGCAGATTTTTTGTATGCTGGAAAAAGGATAATTCAAATGACTTGATCCCTGATACAAAAGACTCATAACGCCTCTGCAGACGACTTTTGGAAACTTTTGAAAACTATTAATTTCTAAAATCTAAAAATTATTCACAGTAAAAACTATTTTCTCTAGCTCTTAAACCCATCTATTATTTCACACTGACAACATTCGATGCTGACTTTTGAAAACATTGCAATATAAGGTGAAATTGCTCATAATGAGCAATTTCACTTTTAATTGAAATATTTTAAACCTTTGTCAAAAAGTTATTTCAGTTTTCTAATTTTTTCAACTTGTTCATCTGTTGATTGTAAAGAAGGCAACATTTGAATTATCATGTGAAGTAATGGGTTAAAAGCAGATGACTTTCAAAATGCCATATGCAGTAAAAAGTTTAAGAAGCCAACCAACTATTTCAAACTCACCCTTTTCTATATATCCAAGAATATATTATGTTTACAATTATATATCTAGCAATAATACTATAACCCTTCTTAGTGATTAAATCGGATGACAAAATTATGAAAGTTGTTTTCTGGAATAGAAACAACTCTAGCTTTACATGTCATACTGCTTTTCTAATCTATTACCTAATACAGATCACTTCTGACTGGTTTTTGAAACACTTCAGTAAATTCTAGGAATGTCAAGATAAAAATATTGAGCTCAGCAGCCAACAGATCGGCTGGTTCGACTGGCGGACCTGGCTCTATACTGGTGACAGGTCAGATGTGGTAGGTTTCGACTGGCAGACATGGCTCTATACTGGTGGCAGGTCAGATGTGGTAGGTTCGACTGGCTGACTTGGCTCTATACTGGTGGCAGGTCAGATGTGGTAGGTTCGACTGGCTGACATGGCTCTATACTGGTGGCAGATCAGATGTGGTAGGTTCGACTGGCAGACCTGGCTCTATACTGGTGACAGGTCAGATGTGGTAGGTTCTACTGGCTGACGTGGCTCTATACTGGTGGCAGGTCAGATGTGGTAGGTTCGACTGGCGGACCTGGCTCTATACTGGTGGCAGGTCAGATGTGGTAGGTTCTACTGGCTGACGTGGCTCTATACTGGTGGCAGGTCAGATGTGGTAGGTTCGACTGG
>JAUELF010227194.1:0-13938 GCA_031471495.1 Clinocardium nuttallii
TATGTATGTATGTATGTATGTATGTATGTATGTATGTATGTATGTATGTGTGTATGTATGTATGTATGTGTGTATGTATGTATGTATGTATGTATGTATGTATGTATGTATGTGTATGTATGTGTATGTATGTATGTATGTATGTATGTATGTATGTATGTATGTATGTATGTCTGTGTGTATGTATTGGTAAGTAGTTGAAAGATAATATCAAAAATAATAAATATTATGAAACTGTCAATTTGTAAACAGGAGGACACTACTATTGGCACTATATCGCTCACCTGAGTGCAAGAACTCAAACGTATGTGCACATTTAAGACATGAAGAATCAAAGGAAAATTTGACAGCAGATTTAGGCAGAATGCTTTAAAGTTCCCGCCTTATTGTATTGAGAAATATGTTAATGTTAAATCAACTCCCATTAAGTAGAAATAATTCTCTAAACCATGTGCTAGACTGGGAGAAAGTGTTTGGTCAATTATTCTGACAAAGATTCAAAATGCAACCTCCAGAGTGTTATGAAGAGTTTTCTTCATCTGGCCAAGTGACCTGTTATTTTACCTGATATGACCAATATTAGGAAATGGACTAGATATTACAGATACAAACATTCTGACAACCTTTCAAGCTGATGAAGCATAGGAATGCGGCCTCCAGAGTATAAACAAGATTCCCCTTCAATTTGGCCTAGTGACCTAGTTTTCTTTCTATCAGACATGACCAATATTCAAACTTGGCCTACATAACATTAAGACAAACATTATGAAACAGTTTCAACATGATGCAGCATCCAGCGTGTTAACAAGATTACCTTTTAATTTGGCGTATTGACCTAGTTTCTGACCTAATAAAACCGCTAGTCTCTAACTTGACCTAAATATAATTCAGACACAATTTCAAGCAATGTGGCCTCTAGAGTGCTTACAAGACTTTCCTTCAATTTGGCCTAGTGACCTAGTTTTTGAACAGATATTTGAACGTGGCTTACATATCACCAAGACGAACATTCGGATACAGTTTGAACATGCTCAAGTAAAATATGCAGCCTCCAGAGTGCTAACAAGAGTTCACTGCAATGTGGCCTGGTGACCTAGTTTCTGACCTAATACGATCCATATTCGAACTTGACTTAGATATCATTAAGACAAACATTCAGACGAGAATGCCGTTGATACCTTCACAGCGCTTGTCGGCACCTGTACAGCGTGATGGGGTCGCCCGGTTGAGGTAGATGTTGGCGTTTGCACGCAACTGCTACAACGTTGTCCTTTCATTCACTTCACTGCCACTCCCCCTCTCTTTTGGGTTCTGCACTCTCCTTCTCATTCAGTCCTCCATATTGTATAGGGCATCTTGTAGTATACTATTACTAAATGCAAACTTTGACTAGACATGACTTGTCGTGACTACACAAATGATAACGACAGTATTAACGGTCCGGATCCGAACACAGAACCGATGGACAGGAGGCTAGGATTATTCATCTGTGCTACTCCAAAATGAACTCAAATAATATTAGCCTCTTTAATGGTCCACAGAATCTTCTTCGGGTCAACACATATCAATTTTAGCGCTATAGAAAGAAAGAACACGAAAACCACTTTAATGGTATAAGATTTATTCAATATATTCAAAACGTGTTTCGACTATGAATGAATAGTTTTGGAATGTTATTGGGTGGACACATATCAATCTTAGCGTAATAGAAATACATCGTTTATAAAAATAAGAAAAGAAAACGAAAACCACTTGCTACAAAATAACTTATTAGAATAGGGTTTATTCGAATTATTTAAAACTTGTTTCGCATATGAAAGAATAGTTTGTGAATACCTAATACCCTATTCAGTCGTTAAATCACTTTATGTCAATTTGTCAAACGGGCCGAATGGTGTGAAAATGGAAATTAACGCACCTGTTTTGAATAAAAATAGACTGGGTCAAACAAAAAAAGGGCAGCTGAATTTATGTCAAAGAAGCAATCAAGACTCGGGCGATCCTGGGCACCCTACAGCCTCACCCGAGCTTTCATCATTCGCAATGATGTATTATATTAAGATCTACCCAGATAATGATGATGAAGTAATAAAAGTATATCCTGTACATATGTCTGACGTTGAGTATATTTTTGATTAAGGTGATCGAGAAACTAGACTAGTTGCTGGATGCCTGAGCTCGAGGAGTAGTATTTGTAAGACTTATTTCAGATTAACTCTCGACTTTGATACGTCCGTAGCAGAGGTATTTAGTTAACTGAGTCAAACAAATGAAGAAAACCAAAACACGTTCGCACAAACCATTTGAGCCGTCTCGCGAAAAAAAACCACATTGTGGACTCTGCGTAAAGTGTCGACCCTGATCCACCTTAGAATGTCGCGCAGGTTAACCAGGACAGACACATCTCCCCTGAGACGGAATGTGTCGGCCCGGATCAGTCTGCGAGGATAACACAGGCTGATCTGGTCGATACATTACACAGATGCCGTTATGTTGGGTTTTTTCGAGGGACGGCTAATTTTCTTTTCATTCTGCCAGAATGTTCAGCCCCTTGGTCTAATGATTTGAATTAAAGTAAATACTAATATCGATGACGTCAGGTAATGGTGTTAGGGCAAAGTAACCCTGATGACGTCAGGCAATGGTGCTAGAGCAAAGTAACCCTGATGACGTCAGGCAATGGTGCTAGAGCAAAGTAACCCTGATGACGTCAGGCAATGGTGTTAGGGCAAAGTAACCCTGATGACGCTCATAGCCTACCACTGTTTTCGACCATCAGTGATTTGTGATAAATTCATAATCATTTATTGAGTAGTTATATATGAGCCGTTCCACGAGAAAACCAACATTATGGAGTTTGCGTAATATATCGACCCAGATCAGCCTGCGCAGTCCACACAGGCTAATCCGGGCCGACACATTCCGTCTCAGGGGGCTAGAGGTATAGAGTAATGATTGCTGAAACAGAAACTCCACAATATTCGAAAGTATCTGTCCGGGTTAACCTTCTCGGCATGCTCATGCTGATCCGCGTCGATACTTTACGCAGAGTCCTTAACGTTGTGTTTCTCTTGGAACGGCTAATACTGGTAGATGAATAGCGAACAATATATATATCAATTCAGACCAATATCAGACTGTAACAATTGATGTGATGGCTATTCTTGGTCAACATGGTTAGCATACGGTATTGTGAAGTCGTACATACCTTGATAAGCTAATGTAGTTTTAGCCATTGCTCAAATACAGCAAATCTGCAGCAGTCGACTTTGAAAACATCTAGACGAAAATATTGAAAAGCAATGAAGTGAAACAAAATATAATTATTAAAAGGAGTTGAAAACATTGTGGCAAAATGTAAAATAGCTCTTAACGAGAAATTTCTCCTTTTGCCACAATTTGTCCAAGAGTCGTCTGCTGCAGATATGTTTAAAAACTGGGTCTGCAAGTGGGAAAAGATTACAAAATATCTCGAAATTCCTGCTCTTAGTATAATCTCAATTGAATTTTGATATGTCAATATTCATTTGTTGAGAAGTTTAAGCTATGTAATGCTATGTGAACATTAAAAATTGTAGATCACTAATATGCAGTCTAATCTTGGTCAACATTGTTCACTTATGGTGTTGTAAGTCTCACATTCCATGAGAAGTTAATGTATCTTCTTTTAGCCCATTCTCACATACGATAAATATACAGCAGACGAATTTGAAAACATCTGATTAGAAGAAATATGGTAAACTTATAAACATATGAAAGTTTAATCGTTGAATACAGTTGAAAAGATTGTTGGAAAGGGAACAATTTCTCATTAAGAGAAATTTCTTTTTGTCACAATGATTTTTAAAAGTCGTTTACTGCAAATGCGTCAAAAAGGCATCTGTATGTGGTGAAGTGTTAAGTCGGATAACGGTGTAGTTTTGATCTGTATTTCTTCTCGGATTGTCGCCTGCTTTACATTGTCAACTTCTGCTTCATTACGGCCGTTTGTGAAGAATCCACTTGTCCGTAAGTGGTTTAAAATATTCATACGCTACAGGAAATTTTGATTAAAGTTATAAAATATCTTGACGTTCATCGTATACTGAACCCTATTCCTGCTTTCTGACGCCTCTTTTGAAAACGTTGTGGCGAAATGCTCATATATCAATACTTTTTCTTTTTCTTAAAATGTTTGCTAACACTATTTAAGTAATTGAACTCTTATTTATGAAAACATTTCAAGTTTTACCTATATAAATTTCAAAGTCGCCTGCTTCAGGTTTGTTGTATGTGGTAAAGGATAAACACGGAGACAATTTAGCAATCTACTTCAGATAGTGATCCTTGTTTGGTAGGTTTAAGTCGAGTTAAACGTAAGTTCCTTCTTGCTACATTTGTTGTGCATTGTGCTGTCTAAGGTAAACACATTATCAACCAGTGTAGTTAAACTTAACTAATTCAGGTTACGCTTTTGGCTAAGTAGTCTTTGTAGAAAGCGAGTTGCTTGGAAGAATATTATGTGGAGTACAGGTGCGAGAAAGCTAGGAAACACATGCTATCTGAAATGGTTGTACCCTTTTCAACTGTTCATATACTCATGATGGGCAATTTGTTACTGTCTCATGCTAACGCTATATTGTCTTGTAACCATTAAGTCAGAGTTCATCTGGTAAATAAACACTTCTAACCATTTACATAATAAAGTATGCACACAACAAGATGCAGTATGAAAGAACATAATACAGTATGTACATAACATAATACAGTATGTATATGTCATAATAAAGTTTGTACTAAACATAATAAAGCATGTACACACCATAATAAAGTATGTACATGACATAATGAAGTATGTACACAACATAATAAAGCATGTACACAACATAATAAAGTATGTACATGACATAATGAAGTATGTACACAACATAATAAAGCATGAACACAACATAATAAAGGGTGCACACAATATAATAATAATCGTCATTATAAGACAGTTGAGGCGTTCCATAGTTATGACCCGACTGTGCCTCATATAGTTTCTACGACAATGGTGTATTACTACACCCATGACAGTAATATTATCCGAAATATAATTAACCATAATGTAGAGCATACACAAATAAATTCAATTAAAACGTTCGTTAGAAAGCCCCTTTACGTTTGATTCAACCCTCGCACAGAACGATACGGTTAAGTAGACACAATAATTCCTTTTCATTTCGTCCCATAAATTTCTTATTTTAAATGTATAATTGTATATCCCAAGGAAGGGCGTTTTCGTGGGAATGAAACAATCAATAAGAAGAAATAGAGGACAGATCAGTATAAAGGAACGAACCAAACATAAAGAAAAGGAAATTGCTTCAGTATATCAAATTGTTATGAAGGCACAGTTAAACAAATTGAACATCTTAAAACGTATTTGGGAAAAGAAAAGAGAAATCAAAAGAAACAATGAATTACTAGTTTTCCAATGACGGAGCGAATCTTCACTCCCGATACTGTTATCTAAGTACATGCATGGGCTTTTAATGCTAAAAGCTTCTTTAATACTAAGATACCATGGGATTTCTCAGACGTTCTGTTTCAGTTAAAGGCTTCCTTATATAATTACCAAACGATTGTAGAGAAACGGTAAAGCGTCCATACACCGCGAGCATTCATAGACTGAGAGCGGTAATAAAACGTATTGTTAACGATAGTAAATTGAATTATTGTGGAGACAATTCAGATAAATGCCATTCTACAAGGAAGGAGACGTTATCTAGATTTGAGCCGTTATCCAGGAAACCATAGCAATGAAATTTGCGCCGAGCAGCCTTGGTCAGACCAGCTTGAGCAACCATGCAGTCTGATCTTAATCTGAATATTTCGCTTCATGTTCGCAACAGTTTTGTTATAACTGTTTTTGACAGAGGGTAAGAAGTGCCGGTCTGATGTTTAGTAACAATTGATACACTCACCTGAGATTGGGTTGCCCTTCAACAAGGCTCATTTGCAAGTGTCGTTAGTTGAACTCCGTACAACTGTAACTCAATCTGATGACAAGGTAACGTTAGATGACTCTGGATTCGGACGATATGTGTACTTCTCTCTACGATACGAACAAACATTGTAAAACTCCAACACTGAAGTTCAAACTCCACAATTACGCCTACTTACGCCCGTTATTATTTAGTACTGTGTTTGATATTATATAATTAAAGACATAACCCTTTTATTTTCATATCAATACTTATGTACTTTGGAATATATTTGGCCTACAATTAGAGTGACCAGTTGTTAATGAAACTCACAATGTTTTTTAATAAGTGCGTACTTTCAACGATGATGTTGTTTATAAATAGCAATTTCAGCCATCTTGCGGGAAAACCAACATAGTGAACTCTGCGTAAAGTGTCGACACCGATCCGCCTACGCATGCCTACAGACACGTTCCACCTCCTGTTGATTTTCTGTTTCATGAATCATTACTATATCCTCTATCGCCCTGAGACGGAATGGCCCAGATCAGTCTGCGCGGATTGAGCAAGCTGATATGTGTCTTGTGTGTTTTCCTCGCGGGACGGCTCATATCGCGAACCAGCAATGAATGTTAAGTTCAATCACAACATACGCCCTGTTTTGACCTACCCATCACTAAATGGAAATGTGAAATATGTTGTTTCAAGTCTCAAAAGGTTTCGTGAAGACATTCTCCATAATACCGATTCGTATCAATGATTTTCAATTCAGAATATGAGTCGTCCCGCGAGAAAACCAACATTATGGCATCTGCGTAATGTGTCGCTGTTCGCGCACACTGATCCGGGCCTAAACATTCCGCCTCAGTGAGATAGAAGTATAGAGTAATGATTCCTGAAACAGAAAATCCGCTGGAGGCGAAAAGTGTCTCTCCGGGTAAGCCTGCGCGGCATGCTTAGGCTGATCCGGGTCGACACTTTATGCAGATTTCATAATGTTCATTTACTCGCGGGACGGCTCATATGATCAAGAATGTTCAAGGATATCGGGTGTTGTATACCTGATATCGGGTGTTGTATACCTGATATCGGGTGTTGTATACCTGATATCGGGTGTTGTATACCTGAAATGGAAGAACGAATTCGCGGTGCTCAAGAAGAACCGAACGTACCTGTTTTACGACAAGTGCGGACAATGAACTTGTACATCTATATCATAGGATCCAAAGGGACAGGAACTTGTACATCTATATCATAGGATCCAAAGGGACAGGCTTTGTCTTTGTGACTTTCTAAGCCTTCTTTTAAGACCAGGAGCCAGATCCAGTCGAATATGTTAGAAGATTTGTTTCCTTGTACACAGACGAATTTGCGTTCCTTTTCTCGAGTATTTTCACAACGCTCTAAAATAAATGGCCACCATGTAGGAGTCCATTGTCTCAGTTAAAGTTTATCTAAATACCAGATGGAAATAGAATGCCAACATCGTGTTTGAAAACGACGAATATAAAACAGACATAATTGTTATAGTCACGGAAGCTCAGTCAGTAGTGATGCGGGCTGTCAATAAAGGAGTTGCGAGTTTGAACCCCAGCTCGGGACTTACAATATTTTTGGAAAAGCAGCTGTCAGTTATTTTGAAAGATTGTTGATTTAAGTACTGGTGTGTGAAAGGCAGTAAACAAATGAGTAGATGAGCTAGCCGTCGTGATATAACTCGATAATGTTGAAGACAGCGTTAAGCCCTCATTCAATCAAATTTTCTAAAATTTAAGAAGAGGGCACTTTTCACGAAATTGTGTGTAAAGACAATAACATCTTCAGTTGATGCGTGTAATACATGTATATAATTTCCAATTAAGCAACGTGGTTGAGAACCCAAAGCTTGGCAACATATTTAAAATTTGATATTTGTAATATTATGATAACTGCCATTTAAATATCACAAAATGAATAGAAATCAAAGTAACATACCTACTTTTATTAGTCGCCGGGCAAAAGCCCGCGACTTATATTTTTAATAGCTTTTCAGAAATCACATGGGAGGATACGATAAAAACACTAAGTTATGACACATCTAACATGAAATAAATAATTCGATGTTTAAGATATTGGCAGTTTCTTTATTTTGACTCACATTTATGTGTTTTTGACTTATTAACGAAGACAAAAAGAATCCCTATTAGTCTTGCTGCATGTCACCGTTATGTGTCAATATCGAGTTAAGAATCACGTCGAATTTCCTTTGAATTGCAATTTTAACTTACTAAATGTTATATTTATATGTTCAAAGATATGTCTTGCTTTGTGTAAAATTCATTTAATAATGTTAAATAATCCATGTTTACATATAATAGGAACTGTTTCAAAGCTAAATATAGATATTGTTGGGCTGTAGATTTCGTGACCTTTAACATTGATTTTCGCGCATGTGCGTTTCGATATGAAAAGCTAGTGGTCACAATATTAACGTTTTAGTTTAGATAAGTATCGACATAAACTATTAACATAAACTAGAAACATAAACAAAAATAAGAAATATTTTGAAAAATATCTCTCAAATATATGCCTGTTTCGGTCGTGAGTTTGCCTCTTACAGAATGAGAATAAATGTAGAGAAGTTCTTTTTCCGTGTTTGTGTGGAACTACCTCCTTTTATTAAAAATAATTAATAAATGTTCTCTTTACATAAGTCATTATAGATCATGAGATACAAAAACACACACCAATACAATGCTGTTAAAAATCTATAAAAAATACAATGCAAAGATCAGTTCAATGCCGTACTTTAACTTTCATTCAAAACATGTTTAAGGTTTTTTAAAGATTGTATATAAAAAGAAAAGAAGGAAAACGTAGATTGGCAACACTTTGATAATGACAGATTACAGATTGGCTACCTCAAGAATGCATGTGTGTTAAGAAATAAATTTGTTCAGTCTTTTCTGGCGAAATTGATGCCTTGCATCAACTTTCTCTAGTGGGTCGCATTAAATCAGATCTCCGATGTGGTCTAGTGGTCTGGATTCCTTAACACTGACGCGTTTAACATGTATATCATACTTTAAATAGACCAGAAGTACTTGTAACTTAACCAGGAACAGATAATAGAAAAAGCAGTGAAACAACCAAACAATCAATTTTTTTTTCACTCTCAAATAAACGTTATACATGAGTAACCCAACACATCAAATCAGAAAATATGGTCTTAATTTCTGAAAGTATTGAAGGCATATGCTACTAAATAGATACACCGTTGATGAGCTCTTGTACTTTGGACTATGTATTCCTCTCCCAAATGCAAAAAACTAATATGAACAAATATATGTAGGTCACCGAGATGAATTTCTGTGTAGAGTACTTTCGAA
This sequence comes from Clinocardium nuttallii, assembly GCA_031471495.1. NCBI lineage: Eukaryota > Metazoa > Mollusca > Bivalvia > Cardiida > Cardiidae > Clinocardium > Clinocardium nuttallii. Next base: position 9,314 of record JAUELF010227194.1, read on the forward strand.
AAACGACGATTTAGACAACTTTAGTCAATCTTTTGAGCATTTTATTGGAAGTCTAAATAATAACAAATTGGCTTGTATGCATACTTCCAAGTCTTTTCTGGAGCTAATTACTGTTCAATTTGGTTTGCTATGTATGTGCAGCTGGAAAGGCACCAATAACTTAACAGAATACTATATAAATATAAATTTATGAGGCCAAAAAGTCAGACCGGCCATAACTTTCTGGGCGCCTTTTGGAGCAATTGTTTCCACTTTTAGGGTAATAATTTTTGTGAACATTTCTAATTCAAACTAAATGAATTATAAACATTTCTCCATATCTGAGCCAAAAAAAGGATAGGTTTCCATGGGTTTAAAAAAATATATGCGTTATAGAAACGATATTTTCAATAGGTTTTCACTACACCACTATGTTTCAAACGATATCACAGGAGTCTTGGAGTTTTCCTCATCTGTTATCTTTTTAATTTTAAAACATGTGTCAAGTGCTTTGTAATCGACCTATTTTCTCCAATGAACCAATGCAGGAAGGACATCCACACATTGTACATTCCTGTCACCTCTCTACCTCCCAAGTGCTATATACGGCACGACATTTCGAAATGACTGAGTACATGTTGGATAGTAGTTTCATCAAAACTATCGAAGCTGAATTTAACACAGAGAATTGGAGCTGTCGGAAGATTGGGGGAAATGAACCTGGATTAATGAAACATTAAATGTCGACCCTGATCCGCCTACGCATGCCGCGCAGGCTAACCCGGACAGATACCTTTTACCTCCTGTGGATTTTCTGTTTCATGAAACATTACTCTATACCTCTATCCCCCCTGATACGAAATGTGTCGGCCCGTATTAGTCTGCGCGGATAGCTCTGGCTGATCTGGTTGAACATTACGCAGATGCCATAATGTTGGTTTTCTCGCGGGACGGCTCATATAAATGAATTTATGTGAAAGATGCAATCGTCAAATATGCAATAATAACCAAAAGGTTGGATGTCGCGACTAATTTATATATGAGCTGTTCCACGAGAAAACCAACATTATGGACCCAGGCTAATCCGGGTCGACACATTCTGCCTAAAGGGGTAGAGGTATATAGCAGTGGTTCCTGAAACAGAAAATCAACAGGTATCCGGGTTAGCCTGCGCGGTATGATTAGGCTGATCCGAGTCGATACAGAAACACACACAGAAACCACAAAGTTGCTTTTCTCTTGGAACGGCTCTTATATATATATATATGCGGACAGTGAATACTCCATTAAGGATTTGCGCAAGCATAAGCTCACCCTAGTCTTCACTTTTCTAAAATACAGCAATACCCATCGCAACGCCTGGTGTGTCTCGCTTCCTCAATTATTGACAGACATTATACTGGAATTCGGAATAGAGAAAATCAAGGTTAGTACGATCTACCGCAGAGCGTGTCACAAACAGTTGACTGGAATCGGCAACCAACGTAAGAAGGGCAGTTGTTAAAGGCATATCGCCGACACCTATCACAAATAAACGGCCATTGTTCTTCAGCAATGTCTGTTGGATATCATTCTTGTTATCTTTCTCATCGAAACGACCGTTGGACATGACAATAAGGAAACGTCTAGCACCCGCACGGTAGTCTTTATCCAAATCAAAAGATTCGGCTGACACAGCAACAATAGCATCAGATATACTCATCCCGCAATTGACATCGTTACACGTGCCATCTATTGACATAATTTGCAACTTTGCGAGCAAGTCTTGTTTCGTGAGACGGTGGTCCAGATCGACTACGGTATTCAGTTTATCGTTAAAAGCGGCAATACCCACTCTTTGACCATTGGGCTGCCCGTATTCAGACAATGTTTCCAAGAGGTACGTGATGTCAACAAGTGCCCTTTCAACATCACGGACGTCCATGTAAAACGACTGGTCCACTAGGAAGACAATATCGGCCAAGCTACTTCTCTGGCATTTATCGCAATTTAGATGGACAAGCTGTTTGATTATTGCGTTTAACGAGTTGAAATTCCCGGCTGTGAAGACGTATTGTGGGGTGTACTTGTCTCCTGGTGACGATATATCAAGGAGTTCTTTGTGTGACACTTCCGGTCCAATTCCTGAAATAGATTATGTAAATGAGCGGCCCTTTTCGAAAACCCATCCGTAAGGCATTTGCAACCTGTGTTATACCAGATCAGTCAATTAGTCATGGCCGGTTTAAAAGAACGTCCGTAAAACAGTAACCAAGTACACCCTCTAGCTAACACACAAAAGAACTGCACCAGACGACTTTCAAATAATCAAGTCCAAAATAAAGAAAATATAACTATAAGTAAATATAAATGACAGTATGTTTATTGAATAGTTTTTAAATCGTTGTGGCAAATGGAGAAATTGCTCGTTATGATTTCAAAATTCATCTAGTAAAGTGGCTTCAAAAAGCGTATGTATGTTGGAAATGGTTAACACAGGTGGGTCTTTTTTCACACGTGTTATTATGACGATAATGTTGGTTTTCATCCCGGTAAGAAACATTGAGTATTTCTGAAAATGAACATGACCCGTATTGACCAACCGTTCTAAATTGATTCCAAATCTAAATTTGAAAAAGATATTCTTAAGGTCACCTAGCTGATTAGCAAAATCAAAATCGTTATAGTATACAAAAATAAATTGTGAATTTAGGATTACAATTAACACGAATCCGAATATAAGAAAATGCAATCTTCTCAATGTGTATACTGTTTTAACAGAGGCTTTCTATTTAAAAACATAAGAGGTAGTTGGCGAAAGTGCACATTCCTAATTGACACAGACTGATCTGAATTGGCACTGGTCGCCAATGTAGAACAATGGTCGCAGATGTAGTACACTGGTCGTAGATGCAGTACACTGTCGCGGATGTAGTACACTGGTCGCGGATGTAGTACACTGTCGCATGTGTAGTACACTGGTCGCGGATGTAGTACACTGGTCGCAGATGTAGTACACTGTCGCAGGTGTAGTACACTGGTCGCGGATGTAGTGCACTGGTCGCGGATGTAGTACACTGGTCGCAGATGTAGTCCACTGGTCGCGGATGTAGTACACGAGTCGCGGATGTAGTACACTGTCGCAGATGTAGTACATTGGTCGCGGATGTAGTACACTGGTCGCAGATGTAGTACACTGGTCGCGGATGTAGTACACTGTCGCAGATGTAGTACACTGGTCGCGGATGAAGTACACTGGTCGCAGATGTAGTACACTGGTCGCATATGTAGTACACTGTCGCAGATGTAGTGCACTGGTCGCGGATGTAGTACACTGGTCGCATATGTAGTACACTGTCCAACATGTAGTACACTGGTCGAAGATGTAGTACACTGTCCAACATGTAATATACTGGTCGCGGATGTAGTACTCTGTCCAATATGTAGTACACTGGTCGCGGATGTAGTAACATATGCTATCCAACATGTAGTCGCAGACGAAGCATGTTGGTTTTCCTGTATAGGAACCTGTAACCGGATAGGTTAAGCATCATCTTCAGAAGCCATTCCCAAAGGCACCATGTGGATAAAGAAAATGTTTTAGACAATAATGTGTTTCGTAAACGGATTAATACATTCGAAACGCAACCAAGATCATAAACAATTGATTTTGTCAATATAACATAATACGTTTGTGTTGCAAATTGTTGGAAATCTCCAGATGTAAGTGTGATTTCATCGCGCATTGAATAATTAATACTCACTTTTGAAGATAACACTTTAAACAAAATTATGCAATTACAAAGTGTTTGCTCTAAGATTAATTTCGATAGACGAAAACAATATGTATCAACAAATGAAACCATACCTATAACTATTATTTTATCTACGTGTTTCTTGACCTCAACCGCTGCTTGTTTCGTTGCTTTCCTATCAGTTGACATACCGTCGGTGAGAAGAATGGTGTAACGTTTGGCCAGTTTACCACTTGGTCTTTGCCGACTTCCGCCATTTCTGTCATCGATAACCTCTTTAACACTGAGCGGTCCCTTATGAGTGAAAGTTGCACCTGGCCTGAACTTCACTCTAGATATCGCGGCTTCAACTTCAGCTTCTGTGTTATACCTGTCCAGACGGAATTCTATATTCGATTCGAAAGAGTATGTAATAACAGAAAATCTGATGTCATTTGGACCAACAGGGACGTGTCTTACGAATTTCCTGACAAAATCAAGCTGATGTTCAAACTCGGTCTTTGTTTGGCTGATAGACGAATCTAAAACAAATATGACGTCAGCAGGTAATGGTTGGCAGAATTCCGTTTCGCACCGGTCTCCATAGAAACCTTATTGGCAATCACAGGAATACGAGTTTTCTTTATTTGTACAGGTAGCACCGTTTAAACAGGGGGAACTCTGGCACTCGTCTATATCTGTAATTTTAATATTGATAATAATCATAATAATCATAACAATAATAATACTGTAACAATATTACTACTAATAATAATAATACAGGTAGCACCAACCTACTCTTAAGCACTCGTCTTTATCTGTAATTCTAATATTGATAATAATAATAATAATTATTATAACAATAATAATACTGTAACAATATTACTACTAATAATAATAATACAGGTAGCACCAACCTACTCTTAAGCACTC
>JAUELF010227378.1:0-13930 GCA_031471495.1 Clinocardium nuttallii
TCAAATATTTTCAATCTGTTGATAAACATGGCTGCAAGGGGGCGGGGCTTGTTTTCCTTATATGTGCATTTTTAAAAAAATCTTGTCCAAAAGTACTAGCCAGATTTCAAAATTACTGCACAGGATATAGATCAGGTGAGCCCTCCAGGGCCATCATGGCCCTCTTGTTCAAAGGTATTTTCACAGTCGTCGGCTACAGATATGTTGGAAACGGTAAAATCTCTATAAATAAGAATTTGAAAGTATACTTATTGATTAGTGTTGAAAACATTGGGACATCTGCTGCAGATGCCTGTAAATGCATCTGTATGTGGAGAAGGGTCAAGCTGCTAAATGATACTGAGCATACCATTCTTCGGCCAATTTGCAGTTCACATTATCGTTTGATGTTTTAGATTTAAAGAACCAGAACCAACGAAAAGCTTAAGTGTGATTCCAAGATTTGGTTCTCGGTTCCGCTACTCAGGTAGAACACAGTACCAGTCAAGACAGGTTGTTGCAGATGAAGCGAGAGATGCGCCATACTTTGATCGGGTTCTAAGCAAGCGGGGAACTTTTGGTGGAAGAACAACTAATATGAGACAGCGGGATGATGGTATTTAAACCTTTTCCCACATACAGCAAAACTGAAGCAGACGACTTTGAAAACATGACAAAAACCTGAATAATCTCCATAAAAGATAGCTTTATTGTTAAATAAAGCTGAAAACATTGTGGCCAAAGAAGCAATTGCTCATCATGGTCACAACGTTTTCAAAAATTGTCTGCTGTTACTGTGTCAAAATGCGTCTGCAGGTGGGAAAGGGATAACTCAGGGTGTTTCAAACAATGCTTAAATTTAATTTGTCTACCTTTTCTAAAAGGCAGTACAAGTGCTATGTCCATCAAACTCAGATCATAGTGAAATCTCATATACTTCCTCACATTGTATGTTGAAGCTTCTGATTGTGAATCTTTTGTTTGCTCGCCATCAAACTTTGCACATACCTTTTTCTAGGGGAAGGCAAAACATATAATTTCGCCAATTGACATTGTGATGTTTGTCATTGAATGATTGTTCTTTGCCTTATGAAGATGTTTATTGATGCATCTGCAGCAAATGTCTTTTGAAATTAAATTTCTCCTTTTGCCACAATGTTTTGAAAAGTGGTCTACTGCAGAAAGCATCTATATGTGAGAAAGCGGTTAATAAAAATGTCCGTCTTCTGTAAGTAATTTACATGACTAATGTTATCAGTTTGGATAACTTAAACCAATATTGTATCAGGCAACAATAACTGTTTAGGATAAACATACTATGGATCTCAGAGCGCTTAGAGTATGTTGCCCCTTCAGCTTCAATCACAAAACATAAATGACCCCTCCAATTAAATCATTGCTCAAAATATCACTTGGTTTCAGTTGAATTTCTAATTACATACTTATTTATTAACCCTATAGACGCTTTCTGACGCCACTGCAGCAGATGGCTTTTTGAAAACATAGTGACAAAAGAAAATTCTTTGCTCAAAACAAGCAATTTCTCCTTTTGCCACAATGATTTCCACTTTTAGTCATAGGTTATCCATTCATTTACAGAGAATTTCAATTTTTTGAAAAATATGTTCAAAGTCGTCTGCTGCAGAATTGTCGTATAAGGGGAAGGGTTAAATAATATTTAAAATGATGATAAACTTAAAAAAAGGTCTGAACAATCTGTGTGCTGTCGAAATACAATATTAAATATTTGATTATAGATCGAAAGAGACAGAGAGAAGAGATGAGAAGGGGACCACCACCACCAGCCCCATATACGCAAGACTCCAAACAACCACCAAGAGTGCACGAGAAGGAAATGCATGGGGAACCAAATGGAACCCCTCAAGAACCAAAGAGAACCCCACCAGAACCAAGACATGCTCCGCCTGTGGCACCAAAACCTAAACCAGTTGTTGCGCCCAAACCCAAGCCATCACCGAGAGGTCCTCCTTCAGTTGATGACAGCGCATCGTTAGATAGGGGTTCAAGAGGATCTCTGAATGATTCCTTTGAGGATGTTCCAGACAAGCGGACCAAGATGGAAAGGATGCATGCTGTTATGACCCCACTAGCACATGTGATGCAGAAAAGCTTGGATAAAAACAGAAACCTAGCGGATTCGGACGAAGAGGACAAACATTCTGACAGAGATGATCGGCGCGGTCGTAGAGACAAATATGAGGTTGGTATGACAGTGGATAAGGCTAGACATAGATCTAGACTAACATATACTGATGATGGGTGTAGAAGGGCTAACCAGAAATACTTGTTTTCTTACCCTTCATCCTCAATAGATTCCATCCTCTCTAATGATAGTGATGAATACGAGCCTGGTATCAGACATGGCAAAAATGAACAAATAGTAGCAAGTGATGAGCATTTGAACAATTCAGGTAAAACTGGTGAGAGAAGCTCAAAACATGAAATGTCCAGTTTGAGTCTTTCTGTTGAAAACATGACATCACATAAATATAAATCACAATCTGCCGAGGCTTATCTAAGACCAGTGGATGGAATCTATGCAGAAATAGAAGAGGTGAAAACAGGTATCTCTAGAAATACTAACAATCTAACATGTAACAAGAATGAAGAGCCAGATATTGTATTAGGTAGAAGTAGGTTGTTTAAAAGAAATTCGAAACAAAAAATAACTGCAACTGGTAAGAAAGAAATTTTAGGGTTGGATAATCTCCAAAACATTGCAATGGAAAACATGTTGAAACCTAATTCAAAACAAAAGGATAAAACCTTAAAAGGGCCAAAATCAGAAGCATCTTTATATGCACAGGTTAATAAAAAGCACAAAAATGCAATATCCCCTAATGTGTTGCCTGAGAGGGAACAGAAAGTTCCAATTGTTCCAGAACGCAATTTTGTTGAATCTCACTATTCTGAAATTAAGCCCGTAGAACCCCATTATGATACAATTGATGAATTAAAAGAAACATCGCATAAAAGGCAAGATTCACAAGCTAGTTTGAAAGAAGAACTAAAAATGTATATCATTACACCAGAAAAACTGAGGCAAAATTCAGAAAACTCGAACAAGTTAACCTTGGCCAATATAGAAGACAATCCTATCAATACTAATTCAGAAGCACAAACATCATATTTAGATGACTATGGTACTGAAGTAGAATTAAACAGGTGTAAACAAATTATGCCCAGGTACTTACAAAACACTTCAATAGATAACACAGACTATAAAACAGAAAATGATTTATCCAAACTTAGTAGAAATCTTTTTCATAAGAAACTGGATGAAAATCGAGAAACAATTAAACGTGAACATAATGAAACAAACCACAAATGCTTAAAACCTGAAAGGGAAGATCTCAAAAGTATAGATAATATAACAAGGGGGGAAACAAGCCTAGGTCTAGAATCTGGTAGATCAATGAGCTCGCTTTATCAGTTTGCATTTGATACATGTGCTCTTAATTCACCTGACTCAGCTGAACAATCAGAAATCTTTAGAAATGGTTGTGCAAAAGAAGATGAGGTGATGTCATGTGTAGATGAAAATACAGTTAAAAGACCAACTTATCTTTCGCTTATTTCTAATGAGTCTGAGAAATCCAATTTGTGTCATAGTGATTCCCTTTTTCATTCACCAGATCAACTTGAGGAAAGCTTAGAACTCTTTTGTAGTTTATCATCTGATTCAAGTGACTTTGAAAAAGAGTCATACAGTTTAAAACGAGATAGAACCATCAGACTGTCTTCTTCTGAGAGAGAACGCCTGTTTCATAAAAATAAAACTGGAGAAAAGTCAGAAAAATCTTCTAATACAGAAATTGATACACAAAAGGACAAACCGAAGCTACAAAATGAAAGTCTTACAGATCCCATGCTTATCAAAAATGAACATGTCAAACCCAAGTCAGTATTAAAGAAAGTAACAAGTTTGGTGAAGAAAGTTCCAGCCTTACTTAATTTAAAAAGTGCGGGGAGAAAAGAATTTATTTGTACAGATTTTGAAAAAGAACCTAGCAGGAGAAAAGTAAACCATGTCAATGATACAGTTAAAACAAGTATGCCAGTAAATGATTATTTGAAAACTTTTAATAATGAGAAAAAGCCTACACCAGGAGATGTAAATGAAAAGAAGAACACTGCCTCTAAAGGACAGCAACCTATGGACTTTTTTGTGAAGCCGAAAATACTAGAAGATTTGAATATTACTCACACGATTGAACAAAGTAATTCTGAGACGAAAATAAATAAATACCCTGCAGACCATTTTGTTGTGACAAACCATGAATCACCTGAAAGGGAATCAATGCAAAATCTAGATAATCACAGAGCAGATGTCAAGGCAAACCAGGAATCAACCGAAAGTGAATCAGTGAAAAATCTAGAAATCCATAAAGACTCGAGACAACTAAATGATGCTGGAATAGAAAGTGATATTTTGCTATCTAAAGATGAAGAAAATAAAGTTGTTAATAGTGGCAGCTTTGAAGTAAAATGTGACCAGATGAAAAGTGGTGAAAGACCTGATCAGACTGATGAAAAAACGTTAGATGAAAAAAACAAAGTTGATAGTATGAGGAAAAACGCCAAAAGCAAGGTGGAAGATCCTGCAAGGGTAACAAGTAAGCATAATTATTTGACAGAAACAAATCCAGTCAAAAGTCCTGACCCATTTTGGTTTAGGACTCATCTCTTAGCATCAAACAATGATGAAAACATGGATGACAATTCAGACTTGGATGAAAAACTTGGAAATGTAAAAAGGAAACCATCATCACCTAAAAATGACTTGATATGTACTGAAAGGGTGAATCGGAAAGAAGATATTCATAAATCAGATTCTAAAATACAGCAAGAGGACTCGCAATTACCGATGAGATATGCAAGTATTATAAGTGGAACTACATCGAATTCGCCTTCTTCTCATGTAAGATCTGTTGTACCAGAAATAAGAGGAAGCAAAGTTTATGTAACAGAGACTAACACTGATCTTAAAAATGCACACAATAAACAAAAATATCAAATTGAAACCACTTCCACTGGAAGTGAATCTCCTTCCGTAGTAACTGGTAATACTTATAATGTTAATCCTTTGTACAAATTAGATTATTCATCAGACACCTCATCCAGTTCATCAAGTATTCTAAAACATCCCAATATTAACAAAAAACCTAATGTAAGAGTTAAGAAAGCAAAAGCTGTACTTCCAAATGCAGCTGTTAAAAATAATGCTAAGAATGAATTTGAAAATAATACAAGTAACAAGCCAGAGTCTCTTGAAACAAAATCACATGGAACAAAGCGAAAGATATCCCCAGGTGTTATCCATATGGTTAGACCGGCTCCAGCTGGATGGATTGAAGGTGGTTTAAGATTATCCCCTACCAAAAAAAGTAAGAAACAACAAATGTCAAAGCAATTTGTGTCAGTTTTAGACTCTGGGCCTACACATTCAGCACCTATACCTTCTAGACCATTTTCAGTTTTAGACTTTGACAGCACTATACCTAAACAGGAATCTGAAGAAAATAACTCTCACACTGATAGTGACATTTACAGTCCGATTTGCTCTGTCAATGGTAAGTCGGTAGAGATGCAGGACAGTTCTGATGAAGCCATAGCAAATGTACCTATGACCGAGTTGTTATGCAAAAGAGTTTGGAAGTATTCAAAAAATAAGAAAGATAAAAGGTTGATTGATGAAGACAATGAGATTGGATTTCCAGAAGCAATAGAAAAAGGTCCTTTTGATTGTGACAACACATATATTCCCAATATGGAAATAGATATACCATTAGAGGAAATGAACAAGAATTTGAATTGTCAGTTGGAAGTTGGAATTGACAAACCATTACCTTCTGAGGATAAACCAGGTGTAAATGAATGTATGTTAGATGAGATATGTTCAGTTCAAAATCTCCCAAATATCGGAAAGTCTGCGGGGTTTACAGAAGAGGCAAACAAAAAGATGAAAGAGGAGGAAAAGTTAGATAAGAAAACCGAAACGGATGATGTGAATAATGAAAAACATGATGTTTCAGAAATAGATTTTAGTAGGATAGCTCAAGATAAATCTGAAGGTTGTTCAAGTAACATTTATCATGGTGATGTGGTTTCTAAAGATTCACAGCCAACATCAGATTCTTCAAATGATGACAGTAGTTCTTCATCAGATATCAGTGGGTCAGAATATGAAGTTATAAGCTTTGAAATGCCTAAACCAGGTCTTAGTGTTGTTCAATGTGAATATAACGAACCAAAATTACCGTTTGCTGATGAGGAAGAGGAACAGAATTCAATGAGTTTTTCTCCTGCTTTGTCTGGGTTTGCAATAGACTGCAGTCTTGAGGATGTTATGACGTACAAGGTTCATGATGTGAACAAGCATCAAAAAGACCCAACATTGCCTGAAAATTCTAATTTTTCTGCCAATACATCTGCACCCTTTGATGACAAATATGATATAAATTACTGGGATGAAGACATTGCATTTGATGATTATGATGACAGTTTTGTTGACCATGGGTATATGGATACCATTCCTGAAGTTATAGACAACACTCCCTTTGTTCCAAAAAGGTCAAATCTGAAAAATAGACAAAGGAAGGAAACAGTGTTGTCTGATAGAAAAGTGCACTTTCCTGATAATCTTCCTTTCTATAAGTCGAGAAACAACAATCAAACGGATGATGATCTGAAATATACATTTTATGCAGGGAGGCCCCATTCCAACAGGGAAGACAACAAAATAGATCAAATAGATCAATTTATTGTTGGGCTTTTTGATGAAGAACCAAGAAATCTGGGTATTCCAAGAACAGATTCGAAACTAAACTCTTACTTAACACATTCAAACAGATCTCTAAACACATCCCAGGCATTTAGTCCGACTTCAGTTGGTCATAATAACTTTGGTTTTCATTCGGCCTTAACTTTTGAAGATGTGAATTTCTCTATGGGTCCGTTGGATTACTATTCAGTTAATACTAGAGATATTTCAAATGATGTTATTACCACTGACCTTGATGCTATTGACTATAATGATGAAAAATTTGAACTTTCTGTTGACAATAACACAAATTCAGCAGCAGATACTATTGATTCAAACAGAAAAGACAAAAAGTCCTCCGCTAAGATTATTAAACCTGTTACAGGTAGAAAAACAAAAGATCCCAATAGATTTGATGCAGATCTGAAACATGCATATATTAATTCATGTGAGGATGAATCTAGAACTGCAATGACAAGTCCAGATCTGTATCCATATGATGATGGTTTGAAGCATCTGTCGGTGTCTCCTCTAGAGAAGAACTTAGAAAGACCTGTTTATGTATCACAGTGTTCAGCAGAACTGACACCTACTGATGATGGTTCTGACGGAGCTTCCCCAATCATGCAGGCCCAGTCAGAGTATATCCCCTGTCAGCACAAGGATTCTTCAGTCACTCCACATCCTTTGAATGGTTTTGAAAGTGTCTTTCCATCACTGTCTGACCAAGCAAGTACAACTAATTATGTAGATGTATCAGAGTTGAGTAAAAAAGAAACCGAACATGAAGCGAGTATCACACATGGAAAGGTAGGAAATAATGAAGATTCAAATACAGCAGTGAAACCCTGTACCACAAAGTATTCCTATAGTTATACTGATGACACTGATCCAGAATCTCCCAAAATTAAATATGTAACATATGAATATGTTACAGAATATAAACTAAACAATGTGAAAATTAAATATCAACATAACAAGAAGGTTCAGACAGATTCAAAGTTGCTTTATAATACAACTGAACCTGTAAATGATTGTGGAAACTCAATGAGTGTGTTTAGCACCGAATCTCAAACCAAAACATCAGTAAAAACGTCCAATAAAAGCGTTGGAATAAATTCCTCGTCATCTAGTGATTCAAGTTCTGAGGGAGAAAAGGTTTTAGAGGAAGCTGTGGAACCATTCATGAGAAAGGCTGTTTGTATCCCACTAGGGGAACCGGATGAGAATCAAAGTTCTGCAATTCAAGTTGAAGAGGTTATAGAACGAGCCGTTTGCTATCCTCTTGGTCCAATAGATGGGATCCCAAACGCGCATTCTGAGGAAACAAAAGATACGGTAGTTGAGGAATGCATTGAACGATCTGTTTTCAGTACACTTGGTTCGGAAATTACTACTGTAACCGACGATGAGAAGAAAAGGGCTTTAACTGATCAAGAACATTATGATCTGCCAAAGCAAGATGATAGAAAGCTAAGTGAAGGATATACTGAGAAACAAGATGTTGAATTTAATTCTGAGAAATACGTATTTCAGTGTTATCAGCCAAGTTTAGACAGCACAGATAGGTTTCCTAGATATCTGCCAGGATATAATCAATATAACTACCGAAACAAAAAGATTAAAACGGAAAACCAAGAAGATTATAATCACAATGTATTTGGTCATCAACACAAAAAGGGGGCTGATGTAGAACATGTCAAAAAAGCGATAGATAAAAATTTAACTGCAAATAGTCTTGAATCAGAAATTATCAAAACTTTTAGAGATCTCCAAGACTCGGGTTATGAAACTTATACGGAAGATCCATTAATTGATAGTGAAACAGATATGGAAGATCAGTTAATTGAAGCTGTTTTTGTAAGAGGTGAGAACATTTTCTCGGCCATAATGCAGGAGGAGCTGCCTGATCTATACATTCAAGAATCCACTCAAGATAAATTGTTTGTCGTCCAAGCAATGGCTGTTCTAGCTTTTGGTGCAGTACTTGTCTTCTTGTTTCCATTAATTGGATAACAATAATATTTTTTTTAATTTTCAATGATTTTTTCAGACATGTATTGCTAAGGGAGTGTTGAAAATAAATTTGTTCTTGAGAAAATTGATGGCAAAATCTTCCTTGCATTGAAAATTAACAAAAATTAATTAGTTTCATAGGTCAGATAAATTTATTGTTAAATCAGCCGGTGTATCAAACCTACCTACCTGATTATAAAACTTTTCCTGGTTAACTGTCATGTTGGGGTTTGAAAAGTTAAAAATGTTGGGTAAATGAATGCTTAGTCTTACATTTTGACAGTTCAAATTTCAATACAATGTATATTGTTTCTGTTGAAGTTCATTGGCTGTGCTTTTTGTTTTACCTGTGCTTATTATTATAATGCCATTGAGTTTCCATAGTGACATGTATAAGCTGTTTGAGTTTTGGTCTTGACCTTTATTTAAAGAATAAACCCACCTATTAATGCAAATAACATGAGAGAGAATTTCACATGACAAATTGCGGTCAATTGTGGTAAACTTAATATGTCAATATGGTTTCAACATGATTTCCAGGATTTATCCTGTAATTGTATATTTAGAATTGGAGTTTGCCCTCTTTAAAATGGTCGTCCCTTTCTGTTTATGGACCAATTGTATAATTAATATAGCCTATAGGAAATTAGCATAAATCTTATTAAGGAAAAGAATACAGATTTGTCCACTAAGCTAAATCTACGTTATTTCAAACCCTTTTTGGCACCACCATTGTTCAAATTATTCTTATTTACATCCACAATGTAAAGTTACCCATTCTCACTTTCACACACTTTGACGCATCTCCAGCCGACAACTCATTATGAGTAATTTCTCCTTTAGCCACAATCTGTTTGACTATTCAACAATTATACTCTCATTTATAGAAAATTTAATTTTTCTGAATATCGCTTTCCAGTCTTCTGCTGCAGATTTGGCTAATGTGGCAAAGGGTTACAAAAAAAAAGAAGAGCAAACTACCTTATCAATAGTATTTGGTTCAATTGAATTGCCATAACAATATGTTTGCTACAAAAAAAAACCAATTGTTGCTAGATTTGAATGTGTTGCCATAGATCTGTTTATGTTATTGTTATATTAGGAGTTTTATCATGAAAATTAGTCATTGTTTTGCATGCTCTTTTGAGCAATTATGAATCGAAAAATTGAAAAGGTTTTCTCAGGATCAAGGAAAGTGTCTCAATTGTATTAATCTGTCTCATGTATATATTGTCTACATAGTATCTACTTACAACAAAATTCCACTATTTATTTAAAATGTTATTTAATATATAATGTTAATCTTAATCTATAATATACAATATGTGCAATCTTTATGTAGTTGTGACAGTTGTTCTATGTTACATGATAGAATTCCATTAATTTATTGATCTAGTCCAGTATACAAACATAATTAAGTGATTTAACCTTTGTTGTATCGCCTGCTTTGGCAGTGTGACTGATAGAGATCATTTCTCAGTCGTCGGTCTGTCCGTCTGTCATTCACTAACTGACTTATTGACAGGCGATACATTTGACTCTCTGTAGTTTTGTGTGTTAACCCTTTCCCACATACAGACAGATTTGCAGCAGAAGACTCTTGAAAACATTGTGGCAAAAGGAGATGAGCAACTTCTCCTTTTGCATTAATGTTTTTAAATTATAGATAACATTTATTTATAGTGATTTTACATAGTTTTGTTTTGATGTTTTCAATGTCGTCTGCTGTTTTGCTGTACTGGGAAATGGTTAATGTTTCTCCCTAGAATAGTCTGTGATAATACTATATTT
The DNA here is from genome assembly GCA_031471495.1 of Clinocardium nuttallii. Lineage (NCBI taxonomy): Eukaryota > Metazoa > Mollusca > Bivalvia > Cardiida > Cardiidae > Clinocardium > Clinocardium nuttallii. Next base: position 10,571 of record JAUELF010227378.1, read on the forward strand.
CTAAGTAATATAAATATTCTAACATTTGATTAATAAATATTCTAACATTTGATTAATAAATACTTATAACACTTGTATTTTTTAAGCACTCAACAGCAAATAACTTATGAAAATATTGATCTAAAACATGAAGTTGTTTTAAAAAGAATTAATAATTGGTTACCGTTTTTAAGTTGAAATGGGCAAGAATTATGGAAAAAGGAGTACTTGCTTGTTATAATCAATTACTTCTATTTATTCCCTACAAAAAGTTTATGAGTTGTCTGCTCATTGTCAAACAATTTGCCTGATGAATACCCAGGTAAATAAATTGTCCATTCATTCTTTTTGATAATTGACAAAAGTCATTGTGCCAAGTGCCACCAATATGATGAATGGTCTATAAATTGGGAAGGTAGTCAGTTACATAAGAGAAAATGCTGTGTGGATTACATGTGGGTGAAAGCCACATGTTAGGTGAGCTGGCAGCTGTGAATTGTTACTGAAATACCACTGAAGACGGTGTTAAAATCCAATGAGATCTCAATTAATCTGTTCCTTTATCAGGACATCTGTTGATGCTTTTGCAGCAGAACCATCCTAAAAACATGGACAGTGGATGAATTGTTTATAATGTATAATGTATTAAGCAATTTCTCCTTTTTCCACATTGTTTCCTGTCTTGTCTTAATATCACAACACTTGTTTCAAATTTATTTTATGAGGAGGTTTTCGAGTCCCAGTGTCTAAAGTAGTATGTACGTTGCTTAATTAAAAGCTTCATGATATGTTCAACAATTATGTTCATTCACCTTACTTGGTTAGTTGGTAAATTTAGACATTTTGACAAAATTACTTTTACTACGAGTGTTTTATGTCTCGTTAAACAACTCTACACTACTGTAAGCATTTCGTTTAGTTTCGTTACAGTCAGTGTAGAGTGTTGAACTTGCGAGTCTGTACCGTGATAATAATATAGTACTTCACCCTTTCAAGACTGGTTTATTGAAATGGATATGTCCAGCTTTGAAATTTGGAATAGTCTAAAGCCAATTTTAGGAATTTTAAGATAGAAATATTGTTAGGAAGCAAATAGCCTACAGCCCTTGTCAAGCGGCGCATATATGGAGCAATTTTAACTTGCAAGGCAATATACTGGCAGTTCACCAAATTTGTTCCAGCAGTCTTAGGATAATTAGTTAGAGACTTATTTATAATTATATGTCCTTGTCATCAACAAGATTATAGTATATTATTTATTCATCCTTTAACCCTTTCCCACATACAGACACTTTTCGACGCCTCTGTAGCAGACGACTGTGGCAAAAGAAGAAACTGCTCAAAACGAGCCATTTCTCCTTTTGCAACAACATTTTTAATTGTATTTAATAATTATACATACAATTTTAGTGACTGTTCATGTTTTAAGCTAGATATTTCCAAAGTCGTCTGCTGCAGAATTGTTGTATTAAGGAAAGGGTTTAACTAACATGAACTCTATGGATTTGCAGTTCATTTACTAACCTGTGTTGAATAGGTAACAAAGTTGATGATTGGTATATACAGTACCATCATAGTTTCAAATGTCTTGTGTTGTTCTTGCCAAATTTTGTGCCTTTATTTGCTTAGATGTCAATGTTTTAGATGTTTAGTCCATTTTGAGTTGGCATGAATATTGTAATGCTTCTTTTCAACCGTCCCCACAAAATCCCAAACTCAAACCTACTTTCAACCAATTTTGGTTAATTAGATGTGAAATTGTGTGCTACGTTAGATCTTAATATATTTCACCATCACTTGTTAATAAATGATCATATCGTTGAATTAAAGAGTTTAAAAGAATAACTCGGTGTCTGTTTTATTCAGTTCATTTCCGTAACCTTGCATTACAATATTCATCCAACAAACTGGACTAAACATATGCTATGTCATCGAGTTTTGTATACATCATATTAGTCAATGTTAACCTTATCTGAAACAGATGTATCAATTATAGTTTCGTCTGCTTTGTAAAAACAGCAGAAGAAACAAATGAACCATTTGAAATAGTGGAAGTATTATTTCAACACTTATCCACATGTCACATGATGAGCCACCGTTTGATGCTTCTGCAGTAGATGACCTTTCACATTATTGTGGCAAAAGGATAAATTGCACATAGACACTTTCTGACAGCAGACGACTTCTGAAAACAATGTGACAAATCAAGAAATTGCTCAAATCGAGCAATTTCAACTTTTTTCAGTAATTTATCTTCATTTATGTGTATTTTCTATGTTTTTGCCTAGATGTTTTCAAAGTCGTCTGCTGCAGACTCGCTGTATGTAAGGGAAAGGGTTGAACCCTTTCCCCCCATATAGATGTTTTCTGAAGCCTCTGCAGCAGACGGCTTTTGAAAACTTAGTGACAAAACGAGCAATTTCTCCTTTTGCCACAATGTTTTCCACTTTTAGTCATAGCTAGGTTAATATCCATTCAATTATAGAGATTTTCTATGTATTGACAAAATATGTTCAAAGTCGTCTGCTGCAGAATTGTCATATGTGTGAAAGGGTTAAGAGAATTTCTCTATTTTTGTTTTGATGCTTTAAAAGTCATCTGCTGTAGATTCGTTTAATACTGGAAAGGGGGGTTAACCCTTTCCATTATACAACATTTCTGCAGCAGACGACTTTGAACATATTTGTAAAAAAATAGAAAATCTCTATAATTGAATGGAATGGAAACCTATGACTAAAAGTGGAAAACTTAGTGGCAAAAGGAGAAATTGCACATTTTATGCAAATTCTCCTTTTGTCACTATGTTTTCAATAAGCTGTAATCAGCCATGGCCTAGTGGTTAGCATAGGGGACAATATTATGGGACCTGATATCCTGGGTTTGATTCCAAGTCATGGTGGATTGCCCATGGGCGCTGCACTTTTCCTAGCCTAGTACTGGTTTGTTAACCCATGGATCATAAAGTGAACTGTAGCCATGATATGACTGAAATAATGTTTAAAATGGCGTAAACCCCCAAAAAAACAAACAAGTTTTAATATAATCACTGAAAAAGCTAATCTACTAAGGCCAAGGGGCTAGGGAGAAGATACAGATCAATCTGGTTCTTTGTGCAGTCTGATCAGGATCTTCACTGTTCTCCAGTTAGTAGTTCAACATTTCTTTTGCCCTTTTTCACATGTAGATGCATTTTGACACATTGGCTATAAACTACATGAACACATTTTTTCTATATATGCCTCAATGCTTTCAGAGTTACCTGCTGCAGATTTGTTGTATAACCCTCTCCCTGATATACACGCTTTCTGACGCCTCTGCAGCAGAAGACTTGAAATCATTGTTGCAAAAGGAGAAATTGCTCATTTTTAGCTCTACTGGCCA
>JAUELF010227463.1:0-13929 GCA_031471495.1 Clinocardium nuttallii
ATGAAAGTATGCAATAAAAAGGTTATTGACCCTGTACTGTGAAATCATCGTTGGACCTCGTTCTTTGGCGAACGTAACCCAAGAACTTGGTCCAACGACGATTTCACAGTACAGGGTCAATAACTTATAGTATAGACCGTAATTGTATGTACTTAAAACGTTTGTATGATTACTAATGTTGTTGCTCAACTCGATATATATATATTTAATTACTTTTTAATTACAAATTATCGTTTTTAAGGTACTCAATTATGAAACTAATTATTAAAAAGCCAGGTTATCTGTCATGTTTATGTTATCAACGTAAAGCTAATATCTAGACGAAATTCGCTAGGCATGTTTAATGAAAGATGTTTTTATCCTTTTTCTCACACGACAATTTTACAGCAGACGGCTTTGAACACATGTTGTCAAATAATAGAAAATCTCTATGATTGAAGGATAACCTATGACTAAAATTGGAAATTATTGTTGCAAAGGGAGAACTTGGTCGTTTTGGGCATTTTTTTCTTTTGCCATTATGTTTTCAAAAGGCCGTCAGCTGCAGAGGCGTCAGAAAGCGTCTGTATGAAGGAAATAGTTAACTGATCACACCGATTTGAAAACCCTTCCTTTCGATGATTTGAAATGAACGACAGCGATCAAATATTGTACTTGCATTCTTTGTTGAAGACGTTCCCAATTGGTTTCAAGGAGGCATGCTCGAAATGGTTGCAATCACAAAATATTCGGTTCAAACTGTTAATGATTTAGTGTTTCAGCACCTATTGTTTCCTGTCCAATCATTTTAAAGTCATTAGTGTACTCAATGGAATGATAACTTCTTACAAAGTTCACCATGTATTTTAGGGAAAAAACACAAATGAAAGTGCACCAACATTAGATAGAAGCTTACATTGTACAATCTATGATGATAGCTAATGCTACGTTATAACTGTCTTTGCATTTAATAATGCAATGATGTCAATGATTTTGATGATGACAATTAAAATGAATGAATTAATGCTTATGCGCATCACATATATATTGGGTTGGGGCAACAACGGGATAACCATTTCATTATTTCAATGGCCATGTAATTTGTTTGACTTTGTAGGGTGGATTTGGACAGAGAGGACCAGGGCCAATGGGTCAAGGTCAAGGTTTTCAACAATTTGGAGGTCCACAAGGTGAGTAAACATATCAGTTTGCTTTCTCTACTCAGTAGCTAAATGGAAAGATAATGTTTGTATAATAGTGCTACTTTTGTGTCTCATGTCATGCATAAAGGACAACTATTATTGAAAAAATGTTGAAAACCGCTTAGATCCGCTATAGTCATAAAGACAAGAATAATTAACCAACTGGAACGACATCCACAATCTTGTCAAATGCTGCTGTCTGATTTGAATCGTATTAATGAGCATGCGATTGTAATCTTGTATATATAATATTTCGGTTGTTGGTATGGCAACGGTCAAGAGGACATTGATGAGTTGAAGAAGTTTATTATACATTTCACAGATAATGGTCACACATGAATCTCTTTTTCAATTGTTCGTGGATTTATTCTTATCTGTCCAGGCGGTATGGGTGGCGGTGGCGGTGGACCACCCATGTTTCAACAAGGAAGACAGTTTGGTCCCGGACAAGGACAGGGACAGATGATGGCCGGCCCTCAACAAGGTCAAGGCCAGTTCGGTATGCAGGGAGGATTTGATGGACACATGGGTCAACAAGGTGGGCCAGGAAATATGGGACCAGGGGGACCAATCAGAAGTAGGTTGACATAACACTCATGGCCCTTTTACTTACCCAGCTGCAACAGACGGCATTTGAAAACATTGTGACAATAGCCTAGATTGCTCATAGTTTCAACTCTTTTGAACAATCTTACTTTCATGTTTAGAGATTGTTTATGCGTATGCCTTGATGTTTTCAAAAGACGTCTGCTTCAGAGTGAGTTGTACATAGGAAATCGCTATTGCTTTTCATAACCAAAATATAACTTGTCACAGTTAACCTGATCTTAAACTTCGTGAGTGGATCTTTTTTATAATGACAAATAGGTATTTCATATTAAAGTTGTGGATTGTTTTATGAATTAGTTTAAAAACACAAAGCAAGATTTATCTTGAACTTCACATGTAAATACATACTCGTTATAACAATACAATATTTATTTCAGACAATTTAGCAGGAGGTTTTTTTGACATGTTATAGATTTGTTATGAACAAAGAATATTGTAGATGGATTATTTTATTAGATTATACCCAACTTATTGTAGTGTACAAAAGAATAACGTTGGCACTAATCAGTTAACCTTTTCCCTCATATAGACGCTTTCTGACGCCTCTGCAGCAGACGGCCTTTTGAAAACATAGTGACAAAAGAAGAAATTGCACAAAACGTGCAATTTCTGCTTTTGCCACAATGTTTACCACTTTTAGTCATAGGTTATCCATTTAATTATAGAGATTTTCCATGTGTTGACAAAATATGTTCAAAGTCGTCTGCTGCAGAATTGTCGTATGAGGGAAAGGGTTAAACATTAACTCTCTAGATTGAATTAAACCCGTAGATTATTAGGGGCGGTGTCTCGTGCAATTTAATGCATAGAGCATGCATTGGTGTTGCGATTAAGTAGTGACTGTTCTCTGGCAAATGTTGCTTCTTCAGTTAATATTATATATAAAGAAAAATGCATAGAGAGTATTATAATGTAGCAGCGAAACCTGGTTTTTGTTTTGTACTATGATATAGACTGATATCTCGCCAGATAGCAGGTTGAAGGAGATATCAACTTTCCCATACCTCGAGAAGACAATACAAATCCAGATATCGCTAGTGCAACATAATTTTCCTTTTATTGTATACCTTGTATAACGATAAAGATAGAATCAAGAAAAAATACACACATTTCTATATTATTAATAACGACATAACACTATTTAAACAAAAAAGATTTTTTATTTGAGAGTAAATCAAGCCCTGATACCTCAGTTTGAATGATGTGAACTAATATTTCGACGACATCACAACGTTCCAGTGGCGTATGATTACAGTATTGATCCCGTAGTTGACCTTATTTAAATCCGTCATGTTTCAATTGCGCTTGACAACCTTCATGTATTTACGCCGGAATATGAGCAGGTATTTATAATACAAAATATGATAATTTATATATGGTTCATACTTGTACAATTAGTTAAAAATTGTGTTTTTTTCAGTTTCCGGAACGTATAAATCCATGTATATTTTTATGTGCTTAATTAACTCATAATTTACTTAAATACTCGCAGTAAGAATCCCCGCGGACGGGAGCCGGCCAATCATTACACGAGATGGAATTACGCAGCCGTTACCGCAGGGTATGTCAATGACGGATTTAGGCATCTCGCTTCCAACAAATAACAACAACAACAATAACAACGGTGGAGCTGGTTTTGTCCAAGGCGGTGCTTTCGGAAACGGTACGGTACAACACAATGTTCAACCTATAATTGGCATGCAGAATAATGCGATAACGTCGGGCAATGGCATGTTAAATAGTTCACGGCCAATGAGACGTAGACTGGTGACCGGTTTACGTTACACTCGGCGTGGTTTGCCAAGTGACTCAAGATTAAATAGGTTTCGATTGGCGTTTGGAATGTTTGGCAGAGGTAGGATGTTTGAGAATATTTTGAGTTCGTTTGGTGATGAATATCTGCAACTTCTTCGGCCTTCAGTACGTCGGAATTTTCAAGACTCTTTAAAAATGAGTGACTTCGAAAATGACGGAAGTGATATACGGAAAATTAATTCAAGTGAAACCGTAATTAAATCAACACGCGAAGCTGTTTCTAATCCAGCAACCGTACCCATGATCATTCCAAATACACATAGCAATGGAAACTCAGACCGTATTTCTATAAAAGAAGTAGATCCGTATTTAGGGACGACTCCGCCACTTATAATTGACCCTCAAAAGGCGTTGTCATCACCGTCTCATAGGGAAATATATGAGAAAAACGCGGGCGTATCCGATCGGTTACAGGCTGATTCTAAAGAAATGGTGGTATCAAAGATTTCCGTTACAAACATAAAAGAAGAGAACAATGGTGTTGATCTAAATCACCTATCTAAAGATGGCAATATAAAGGAAGATGCTAGTCAGGGAATTGATAATATCAAACATTTTACTATTAAAGAGTTATTATCTGAAACAGCAAACACTGCTAGAGTAGTGTCAAAAACTTCAATCTTAAACTCAAGTAAGCTTGATTCTGCAACAGCCACAGTTCTGAAACGAAAAATACTAAATTTGGTAAATGCTAAATCCAGTGAAGGTTCACTAAGCGCAAATAGTACTAAATTATCTGATACATTAGTCTCTAAAACTGAAACCTCAGATATACTAGGATCTGAGGTCAAAAGTCCATATAGATCAACAGTTAAACTCTCAGTAACAACAAATTCAAACACTGCAATAACTATTTCTACAGTTTTAAGTCATGAACGGCCAATGAAAACAAAGCTGGACTTTCTTAAGCCGAATGATACCAAATCGAACACTATAATCTCCTTTAAAACAAGTTCATCTAACAATAAAATATCTGAAACAATGAGGTCGAATAAACCAAAAGAAGACAACATGAATAACAATATGGACAATATGAACATGAAAGAAGACGTAAATAACATGAATATGATCATAAAGAACATGGACGCTACAGACCTAGCTATATTAAGATCAATTATCATGCAAGCAGACATGCCATATTGGGAGCGTATTAAATTACTATTGAAGGTTGCTACAGCTGCAGGTGATACCGTTTCCGCTTCTCAACAAAGAAGTACTTCAAACTTAAATCCTAAGAACACAATACAAAACAGCTTAAGCACTACAGCCCCCATACCTGCAAATAACAGACCTTCAAAACAAGACAATGGAAAAAGAGGTTTGGCAGAAAAAACGACATCTGAACCAGCAGGACGAATAGCTTCAAAATCTGTAACGACAATTTCAAAAGCTATGAAACCATTCACTCAAATATCAAGTAACACGCACTCAACTTCTGTCAAGTTGAACGCTATAAAGTCAGGCGCACCAATGTCGGATAGAACAAACTCGGACATTAAAGGATCTGACATCTCAAACCTTTATCCAATGAAGTTAGACATACCAAACGTCATTCCAATGAGGTCGGATATTCTAAACGTCGATCCATTGATGTCAGAAATTCAGAAAGTTGATGCATTGAGATCAGAAAGTCCAACAGTTGTTTCAGTGAAGTTAGACAATCAAAACTTTGGTCCATTGAGGTCTGACAATCCAAACGTTGATCCATTCAGGTCTGACAATCCAAACGTTGATACATTCAGGTCTGACAATCCAAACGTTGATACATTTAGGTCTTACATTCCAAACATTAATCCATTAAGGTCTGACATTATAAACGTCGATACAGTGAGGTCTGACATTACAAACGTTGGTTTAATGGGGTCGGACATTCTAAAAGTTGATCCATTGACGTCAGAAATTCCAAAAGTCGATCCAATGAAGTTAAAAATTCCAAACGTTGGTTTAATGAGGTCGGACATTCTAAACGTTGATCCATTTCCGTCGGACATTCAAAAAGTTGATCCAATAAAGATAAACATTCCAAATGTTGTAAAATTCAGGTCGGCCATTCAAAAGGTTGATCCATTGAAATTGGAAATTCCACAAATTGATCCAATGAAATTTCCAATTCCAAGGGTTGAACCAATGAAGTCTGATATTTCAAACGTTGATCCATTTTGGTCGGACATTCCAAAAGTTGATCCAATGAAGTTAGTCATACCAAATTCTCTTAGAATTGGGTCGGGCATTCAAAAAGTTGATCCAATGAAGAATGACATTTCAAACGTTGTTCAATTGAAGTCAGACACTCTAAACGTCGATCCGTTGATGTCAGAAACACCAAAAGTTGATCCAATGAAGTTAGAGATTCCAAAAGTTGATATAATGAAGTTAGACATTCTTAATAGGGAACCTATGAGTTCGGACATTCCAAACGTTAATCTAATGAAGTTTGAAGATCCAAAAGTGAATCTTTCGAGGTTGGACAATCTAAACGGTGATTATATTAAATCAAAAATTCCAAAAGTTGATCCATTGAGACCAGACATTCCAAACATCGATCAAATAAGGTCGGACACTTTAAAAGTTCACTCAATGGAATCAGACATTCCAAATGTTGATCTTATGAAGTCGAACATTTCAAATGTTGGCCTCCAGAGGCCATACGCTACATACCCAGATGCAATAGGATCAGATATAATAAGCGCTATCATGCCACGTGTGGATAGCATAACATCATCATTACGGCATGATGCTACAAATGCAGATGATGCAATTCAAGCTACAAAACATTTAACTGCTTCTATTCCAAATGGAAATAGCGCAATGAAAAATAGAACAAGCATTACAGCTACAAAACCTATACATTTAAACAGTGTAATAGACATTTCTCAAAACAATGTTACCCCATTTTACATGAATAATATGTTTATCAATGGGCTTCGTGCGCTTCTTATGGCCTTGAACAGATCAACGCACCACGTCAAACATGAACAACCATTGCAGTCTCGAGAGGGAGATACAGTCACACAACCGTCACAAACAGGCATACTTCTGGATCGTACTAAATCTGTACCCTCTTTACCGACGTATGTTGATGCGCACACGCGGCTACAACCGCCAGCAACAGACGGTGTTAGGGACCATCATAGAAATGTTCGATCATCTCACTCTGTAGCCGCCCATGCAACAACGCCATCGACAGAATTAGATGTGATCTTGGATAAGCATGATCATAGTTATGTTACATCTTTTTTGACTACGCAAGACGGTAAGAGAAGTTCTTTGGTTTCCTGCAAGACGTGTATACACTTGTAACTGCACATTAATGCTTACAAGCACTATACGCAACAACAACAACACATCAGCAGTATATCAATGCTAAGGCGGTGTTACTGAACTCTGTATGTAAATCGGATACAGTAACAATGTGCATAGAACCCTTCTATACATGTATTACTCCATTCACTGTATATTATGACACTGCTTCGACACACGGAATAAACCAATGGGATTGCGGTCGAATGGCTTGTAGTGCTTATTGTATGTTCAACGGATGCAAATATTCACGGTTAATAATTCTAAATTGTTTAAATGTGTCTGGCCGGCTTTCAATTCGCTCCCGTAGAAAGCCCAAGTGAAAATTGGAATATACATAATTCCTTTTGGTGTATGTTCGTACCAGGAATACGTACTGCGTAACAGTTGTTGTTTATTGTTCATTCAATTTTTGCATGATGCATGGAATTGGTATAATCTTTCTGCACGTCAAATGTATTATAAATGGTATGCGTTAGGTTACGGTTTAACATTTACTGAGTTAAATCAAATATACCTGTTTGTCCATATCTGCGGCGCCCTTTCAAAACAACCCTAGGTCATTTGCGACCAGTGTAAATCCAGATCAGTAATCTGATATGTATTCTCACTGTTCGCCAATTAGTCATAGGCTTCAAGAAACTTCTGTAAAACAGTATTCCTTCATCCGTTAATCCATTTAGATCCTTAGCATTCGAGCCGTCCCGCGAGCAAACCAACATTGTGGACTTTGCGTAAAGCATCGACCCTGATCAGCATATGCATGCCTCGCATATGAAACTCCTTTACACCTTTATACCCCTGTGACGGAATGTGTCGGCCTGGGTTAGCCTTCGCTGACTACACAGGCTGATCTGGGTCGATACATTACGCAGACGCCATAATGTTGGTTTTCACGTGGAAAGGCTCATTAATGTACATGAAGGTATTTTTACAAACAATAATACTAATTAGGTTGGTGTTAACACAGCAGCACTAATATTATGACACTTTACTTTGCTAAGCATATACAAGCCGTTACACGAGAAATCCAACATAACAAACTCTGCAGTATGTATCGACACTTATCAGCCTGTGCAGTCCACGCAGGCTAATCCGAGCCGACATATTTCATATCAGGGAGATAGAGGTATAGAGTTACGATGCTTTAAACAGAAAATCCACGGGAGACGAAACGTGTCTATCCGGGTAAGCCTATGCGGCATGCAGAATCCACAATGTTGAATTTCTCATGGGACGGCTCATATTTTATGTGTTGGTGTCTAGGGTGAGAAATGAATCTCTATATGAGCCGTCCAGCAAGAAAACCAACATTATGACCTCTGCGTAATGTATCGATCCAGATCAGCCTGCGCAGTCCGCGCAGATTGATCAGGGCCGACACATTCCGTCTCAGGGGGATAGAGATATAGATTAACTGAACATCCACAGGAGGCGAACGATGTCTGTCCGGGTTAGCCTACGCGGTATGCTTAGGCGATCCAGGTCGATATCTTACGCAGAGTCCACAACGATGATTTTCTCGCAAGACGGCTCATATATTGAAAATGGATGTGTGTATCTAACAATATAATTCCTAACAGTTTAGTTCTTTTGAATTCGCTCAAAGCTTTAGTGATACCAGCTTAGTACTCATTATTATTATCAACCGTCGCATAGCTTACACTTACATTGTGTCGAGGACTCGCAAGAAATCAAAATGAGTTCACTTGTTCATTAAAAACCCTTAACGTATGTTCTATTCGTGTATAAATTGTCACTGCTTCATTATTCTTAGTTTGAATTTATATATTCCACATAGACTGCATAACAAGATTTCCAGTACACGGACAAATGTCAAAGGCAGAACATGCGTTTATAACCAGATTTGACCTCGGAAAGTTTGATATGACATGCCGATGTTTTAACACTGCACCACTCTCTTCCTCCTAAACTTAATTGTCGGAGAAAGTTGCCTGCAAAAGACCATCGGTCTCTACTGTACTTCCTAAACCAAATGTAAACTTTACATTGGACATTCCATGGTTGTAAATGTATTTTAGAAGTCGGCAAAATAATATCTGTAGCCGAATATAAAGCATACCTTGCAGTTTTGAAGCAGTATAAAATCAAATGAGCCCGTCAATGGGAATGGTACTAGTTGTTGTCATTTCTGAAACCTTTAGGTTCTGATATGCATGGACAACTGCTCCGTCTTGTCATAATCTACACGAGCTCACATAAGCTGATAACGAGCCTATGTAGGTAATAAATCAATAGTGTAGATATAAACAGGCTGATAACGAGCCTATGTAGGTAATTAATCAATAGTGTAGATATAAACAGGCTGATTTTGATTCATAATATTAACAAAGCCAATGTGTACTTTCTTTGCACGGACATGATAAAATAATGGGATGTTAATCAAACAAATAAAAACCTTAAAATATGTTATTTAATGTACTGCAAGTATAACCAACATTTTATTTATTTAAGGTCAAGGCATGAATAATATGAACAACATGAATAACAACATGAACAACAACATGAATAACAACATGAACAACAACATGAACAATATGAATAACAATATGAACAACATGAATAACAATATGGACAATATGAACAACAATATGAACATGAACATGAACAACAACATGAACGACATGAATACCATGGGCACCATGAACATGAACAATGGAAACAACATGAACAATGCCAACAACATGAACAATGCAAATAACATGAACAATGGAAACAACATGAACAACAATATGGATACCATGAACAACAACATGAACATGAATAACAACATGAACATGAATAACAACTTGAACAACCTTAACAACATGAACAACCTTAACAATGCAAACAATATGAACAACCTTAACAATGCGAACAATATGAACAACCTTAACAATGCGAACAATATGAACAATATGAACAATGCGAACAATATGAACAATGCGAACAATATGAACAATATGAACAACATGAACAACATGAATAGCGCCAACAACAACGCCAATATCGGTTTGACCAATAGCAACAACAACGCTGCGGGCGGACCAGACCTCGTGGTATTACATATTGATGACTTACGTAACCAGGAGAACTTACCAGCCATCATGCGGGCTTTGTCTGACATAGCAGCTTCACAAACAGAAACACTACCAGCGTAAGTATTATACCTCAGTAAGTATTATACCTCAGTAAGTATTATACCTCAGTAAGTATTATACCTCAGTAAGTATTATACCTCAGTAAGTAGTATACCAGCTTAAGTATTATACCTCACTAAGTAGTATGCCAGCGTAAGTATTATACCTCAGTAAGTAGTATGCCAGCGTAAGTATTATACCCCAGTAAGTAGTATGCCAGCATAAGTATTATACCTCAGTAAGTAGTATACCAGCGTAAGTATTATACCTCAGTAAGTAGTATGCCAGCGTAAGTATTATACCTCAGTAAGTAGTATGCCAGCGTAAGTATTCTACCAGCGTAAGTAATATTCCAGTGTTAATTTTGGCGAGGCTTTTTATTTGGCTTTACCCTTGATTTCGCGAACTTTTATCACCGCTATTTTGAATCAGTATATAAATCAAAAAGTGTTTCTTTATTTATTTGTTTCAGTTTTGTTTTCCGATAATTTAAAACATTGCAAATTTAAAAAGAGACATACAGTTTGCTTATGACGTTTAATCTTGCTTTAAAGTTCCGTGTTCCATTTTTAATTGCAGCACTATAGACCATTTTAAAGAATGTGCTTTTGTCCAGCGTAGACTTAAATAGACACTTTTATTTTATGTTAAATGATGGGATACTGTGTTCTATAAGTGAAGTATATTCCATATCATCCACACTGTGAGTGATATAGGTATGCCGGAACTACTTGTTTTACTTCTATAAATAAACACTCATGATATTTTCCATTTATCAGATAAAGTGACTTATGATGCGTATTTCGATAAAGTGAACTTAACGTTTACAAATTTACGTGTTTTGGCGCCAAAGGGACTAACGGTATGACGTCAAACTGCTGACGTGACGTCATTTTCCTAGTAATCGGTTATGTTATATTACACACATTATATATAAAGAAATACGTAAATATTATACACAAGTATAATTCCCTATTCTGACAATTGTTATTGTCATTTTCTTACATTGTGTAGTTAACAAATGCATTCACACGGATTCGTCCGCCGCGTGTGAACAGGTACAAAAACATTAAATAATTCTTTCGTCATCATTAAGCATATTTTTTTTTATTTAATGACAACGCATTGATGAATTAAAAAAATATATACCTATTACGTATACCTTGTATAACACGTGTGTAGTATAACATGACTGAATGCTATGAAAATGACGTCACGTCAGCGGTTTGACGTTATAACGTAGTACCTACATGTATGACGTCATACCTATATCACTCACATTGTGGGTGATATGGATTATATCTCACTGATAGAACTCAGTATATCATCGCTTAGCATTAAATAAATATCCATATCCACTCAAAACAAACAAATGTCCTCTGTATAATCTTCAGTCATTTTGGTCGCCACATGATATTGCCATTCAGTCATGTCATTGTGGTCTAAATAATCGTTACGTTTACGCCGCTTTAAAACAATTGTAATTTATCGTTTCAGGGCAGGCACAATTATATAATCTACAACTTCAGCGCTGTGAGAAACACGAAGAATTGAAAAAAGGGATATGTTTAGTGAATTTACTTGAAACTTATTATTAAAAATGACATACTGGAACAAAAAGTAATTCCTACAGCCAGTTAAAATAGTGTTTGTGTTTCCTGTTTTGCGGCACGTGGCTTTAATATTGTTACAAAGTTGCTTCACTTGTTAACATACTTATTGTTTACGATACATTAAAGTTGCTGCACTCCAGAAGGAGATCAACATTTTAAAATGTTGAAACTTCTGCAAATATTTCTTACAGTGAAAACAATGTAAGTAATAAATATTTCAAAACTATTTTGGCAGTAACATGTTGAAAAACAGGGTGTTGAAAGTCCAGAAAATGTACACAATTTGGCTTACTAAATAAAAATGAAACATAAAAGATCATTAATTAGATATTTATTGTACTGGAAAATGAATTTATTACTCTTATTTTATCCCAGAATTATGATTTAAATATTTCAAGACTACTTTTGAACAGTTTAAAAACTTGACAATACTATATATAATCCGGAGTTCAGCACCTTTAAGTAGTTTATATTATAAAGTTAACGAGTAATGAGTCATGGCAAAATGACCTGATATTCACTGACAGACACATATGAACCGTCCCGCGGTTAAACAAACAGTATGTACCCTGCGTAAAGTATCGACCCCGATCAACCTTAGCATGCCGCGCAGGCTTACACGGATAGACACGCTTCGCCTCCTGTGGATTTTCTATTCCAAGAATCATTATTCTATACCTCTATCCCCCTGAAACGGAAGATGTCGACCCGGATCAGTCTGCATGGACTGCGCAGGTTGATCTGGATCGATGCATTATGCAGAGGCCATAATGTTGGTTTTCTCGCTGGATGGCTCGAATATTGACCACGGCGACACGGAAGCAAATATCATATTTCACATGCTCTTTAGTGTTGTTCAATTATATTTCATTCTAAATACTACGAAGTTCTCTTTTAAGCATCCCTTCTATTATGCATTGCTTGTGTTATAACAAAATAATAATAAAACAATAACGTCACCGTTTTAGACGCGCGTGACATGTAACAGTATACTGTTAGCCCGTATATTTGTTCATATGTGGTGTTATATTGTTGTAGATCTACCCATGTTCACGACCCCTATAAGGGTACAGAATGAATGGAATATACTTGTAATTTTATTCTGTATAATATAATAAATACCGCACGGTTTCCAGTGTGACAGTACATATTGTCAACATTCGGATAAATTCTGTTAACCTCTGCTTCGCCTCGAGTAACAGCCTTTTCCTCATGTTGACAATATGCACACTGGAAGCCATGCAATATTTATATATGAGCGAGAAAAACGAACATTATGGCATCTGCGTAATGTATCGAATAGATCAGCCTGCGCTATCCGCGCAGACTGATCCGTGCACATTCCGTCTCCGAGGGATAGAGGTATAGAGAAATGACTCCTGAAACAGAAATTCCGCAAGAGCCGAATAGTGTCTTTCCGGGTTAGCCTGCACGGCATGTTTAGACTGATTTGGGTCGATACTTTGCGCAGAGACAACAATGTTGGTTTTCTCGCGAGAAGGTTCATATAAGTAGTCGCTGGTTCCACTGATGAATTCAAATGAAAATAATTTTCCTGAAAAATACGACAGTAAAGTGCTCCGATCGACTATTCGAATCATGATATGGCATTCCAATAGTTGACCCTACGATCGAATATTCGAATCATGATATGGCATTCAAATAGTTGACCCTACGATCGAATATTCGAATATTCTTTGCCATTCTTAGTATAAACCAATTGTTCGAATACTAATTAACCCTTTCCCTCTTATAACAATTCCGAATCAGGGGACCAACCGATTTGAAACAAATATATTGGAAAATATCTATAAAGGATGTATCACCTGTATTATTATTGAAAATAGATTTGAAAACAAAATGTGTCAAAAGGAGAAATGTCTTATTGTCACAATATTTTCAAAAACTCGTCTGCAATTGGTAAAGCGTTAATTGAAGTGGAAAAAAGAGAGATAACATTTTATCTTAAGCTCTACGGATACAAAATCAGAGTTAGATGTACAATTTGGAGTGTGTGATACAAGGATGGCCGACCTCGGGATTGCAAACGGCCGAAGCGGGGTCAAAGTCCGGGATCTCCCTTCACACTGATTAGGTAAACATACATACATACATACATACATACATACATACATACATACATACATACATACATACATACCTACCTACCTACCTACCTACCTACCTACCTACCTACCTACCTACCTACCTACCTACCTACCTACCTACCTACCTACCTACCTACCTACCTACCTACCTACCTACCTACCT
>JAUELF010227548.1:0-13929 GCA_031471495.1 Clinocardium nuttallii
CGCAAAACATGTTTTGAGTTTTGTGACTATGGAACACAGGGCTTCCATAGTCACAAAACTCAAAACTCAAAACGCAAAACCTGAAATGTTGTTCCCAACTATATTCGTCGCGGTTTGCAAACGTGGCATCCTCCCACACATATTCGGATTCGAACACTATAAAAAGGAACATTATTTGCAACATTTCATAGCTTGCTTTAACGTGCATTCAACGGCTGTAAACATCACCATGAATGGAGAAGAATTCATCAATTTATTGTCTATGGCGACTCAGTTGTGTTTAACATTTCAAGCGAATGAGAAGAAGTGTTTAAACTATATTTTCAAAAGATCAGATAGAAACGTTTCATGGATATGCTACTTGATTTCAAAACGGTTTCAGTTATAAAACAGTGGTTCTCTGGCATTGCACTTCACGTGCAATTTACACAGAGTATTAGCTTATTAATTGGAGATGAACGACATTTGCTTCTTTGACTTACGTCGGTATTCATTATCTCGACATTGTACGACGATAACAATATATCGATAGACACGAATGTCGACTAAATATCAAAATAATCTCAGTCATTGATATGACTCATGTGAGTTTACGTTTATGTCAAGTTTTCTGAAAATGATCTAGCGATTGTCTCGAACTTGACTTTTGTCAATTCGAAGGTTTGGGGCGTGTATCATATGTCTACATAATCAAAAATTCGATGTCTAGATTTCGAGAGTTGACTGTACTAGAGAAATAATGTTTGATGTAGGCGTTCAACCTAATTGTAATATTTATCCTTTAGGTAAATATTGAGCAACCAGAGGAAGAAAAGAGTGTGCTTTGAGAAGAAAACAGAGTGATTAAAAAGAGAGCTGGAATGATGAAGCAGATCGAAACCATCTAGCTGAATTGATGGCAAAATGATGCAATTAAGTGTGATCTTGAGATGGTAAGAACCGAAATAGCGGAACTTGAATTTACCTATGAGGACATGAATGCCAGAAATGACTTGAACATTTAATCGATAGATTAAAATATACTGATCAACAAATAAGTGATTTGCATGAACAGTGTGAAAGCCCTGATAAAAAAGGCACATTACCTAGCCTAGTAATAGTATGTCACCAATGGGTCATAGATAAGTATACTGTCGCCATGATATTTATAAAATAATGTTGAAAACGACAAAATACACCAATACAATCAAATACATGTATAGGCCTAAGTACATTGTTGCTATAATATAACTGAAATATTGTAGCAAAATAACAAATCTATTCCGTAAACGAGTCTTTTGTCGCCGTGATAAAAAATACCGTCGAAAACGGAAAAATAACCTGCACAAAGGCATATTGAGAAGTCAACGTATCTAGAAGGCTTCGAATGAGGTTACGAAAACGTGTGCAACCAATTGTACAGGTGTTGTCGTTTTTGCAATATCTCTGTACACACTGACTCCCTCATAATACCTGTCGGAGACCGAGTATGCAATGTAGACTTACTCCTCACAAAGTTGCTGTATGTCATTGCATGTACTTGTTATTTTTAAAACCACGCACTGACTGCTTTCAAAACAAGTGTAACTACATGTTCTTACAATATTTACTTACGCCTCTTTTGAATTGAGCAAACAAATGAGCCACGTCACATGAAAACTGACTTTTGTATTATTTGAAATCTTAACAAATTGCAAACTTGTAAATTCAGAAATTCTACTATTCTCTTGATGTTTCCATCACACTTCTACGACTAGCTAGTGAGCGATCAGACTGCAGAGATACATACTGATTTGGATCTTTGCTGATCGAACAGTGCCGAATTCCGAGTGACTTGGGTCAAAAGCAGCTCGCAAATGTTTGACATTTCTCGAGGGAACAGAACGCACAAACTCAGTGTGTACAATGTACATTGTATTGAGCATTCTTGTACCAACGTTCAGTTAATATTTCTGTTATGTTGACAAGCAGCAATACTTATTATAATTCACTTTGTAAAATGTGTACACTTAATATGCATACTTCGAGAGCTGTTGTTATTTGTTGGTATGACATTTATATGGACAAATATTGTATTGCTTCCATAATCAAGTATACAGGGACATACTAGTAATTGGCTAGCTACTTGTCTCATTGGTATGTCTTTCTGTATGTGACGAAAATTAAACATTGAACACAATGTTTGACTCGTCGAGATATATTTCACACTGAGAGTAAAAATATGCATCCAGCCCGGGGCTCGAACCAATGACCTCTCGCTGGGCGAGTACTCTTCAGACTGAGCTAACCATGTCGCTTACATGCACTCTCTTCTTCGATTGTGTTCAAGTTCGGACCGCTTAACTCGAAATTCAGGATTCCAGGGCCAGGGATGTCATCAATCACACTGCAAGCGCTTTTATACTGACCAAACAGTGATGTCACTGTGGCTTATTGGATGCCTAAGTATGACTGAGAGAAAACAATTCAGCCAGTGCGGGGCTCGAACCTATAATCAGTCGGTAGAGTACTCGCCCTTAAACATGCAGCCAGTCCGGAGCTCGAACACGGGATTTCTCGCTTTCAGGGCTAGTACTTTACCGACTGAGCTAGCTTACATGCACTGATTGCACTCTCTCCAAGTGTGTACAAGATCGGACCGCGACAAAGAGCCTTCTTTTAAAATGTCATTATTTGACGCAATACCTGTCTAATGAAACCAACATATTGAGCTAGTGAAATTGACATTGACCTACTTAAAATACAAAAATGTGTTGTCGCCCGGGACAGTGGAATTACACAAACACATCATGTATTTCATTAGTAATTTGCCAAAGGTCTTTCATGTATATTGAACTTCTCTATCGGTTAACTAATATTATCAGAAATGGTACCTAGCATAAGTATTTAACTACAACTACCTCGATGACGTCTATAAAGAATACTAATACGTCAGCATATTCACAGAACCAAGTCCGTATATTTAGTCTAATTGCTTTCATTTTAAGTATATTATATTGCTCAATACTATATATATAGATCTGATCATGACGTGAATCAGTTTGATCAAATCAAATTTTAAAATGAATTTATTTAAAAATACGTCTGTTTCATAACGATATACAATCTTTACAAAAGGCCAGCATCAGCTTAGGTTTGCCAAGTATTTATGACAGTTTATATACTTACCTATTTACGACAAAGTCGAGTTCGTTTCCAGCACGAATGATCTCCATTTTGACTTGTTCATGTGTGAGATGATGTGTGGGGGAGTTTCCAACGGCAAGCAGTCTATCATTCACTCGTAGTCCTTGTCGGCTTGATAAACTCTTTGGGTTCACCTAGAATAGAAAAAAATGCGGGTTTTGTGTCTAGAACTGGAGACATGACATTTATTATTTAACGTTTATTCGTTTCAGCTTGTTCATTACTGGTGGGTCAATTACAATGAAAAGCACAACAGTCAAAAGATCATATTTCTTTGTATAATTTGATAACTTTATCATCTATGTATAATTCAATAAAACAAAAACACAAACAACCTAAGTTGAAAGTTCTCTTATCGGTACTTCATAGGAATATGAAGGTTCAGAGTGGAAAATAATAGCAAGTGGAAAATGTATTCAACAACAACAGCAGCAACACTTTTATTTTACTTATGCCACAATGTTTTCAAAAGTTGACAGCTTCATATTCGTCAAAATACGTTGGTCCGGCGCACATGCCGACTGTCTGTTTTCATATAGCGTCGTATAATATATGTTCGTTCGTGTGTTTCTCTTGTTCAAGCCGATCCCAGGAAGCTCAGTCGCGGGCTGTCAATCAAGGGGTTGTGAGTTCGAACCCAAACTAAGCCAACATTATTTCCGACGTTGACATAAGTAACTGTGACAAGAGTCAATCATCTTCCATCAATGGGCTAACAGTATGTGTGAAAAAGCAGTCAGTTACTTGGAAATACTTTTGTATGTAATACTGGCATGAGATAACCAGGAAATACATGAGTAGGCGAACTGCATGGCAGCCGTGATATAACTGAAACATTGTTGAAAACGGCGTTAAACCTCAATCTACCAATCAATTATTTTGTTTAAAAGCAGGATACTCGTTTCTTTGATGATTCCGATTGGAGAAAGATATGATAAAAACGTGGACCATTATCGTACTGAATGGTTGTTCCACATATTGTTTGCCTATCTGATTAGATATTTTGGAAACCGACCAAATCATACCGGAGTTATAGGGCGTAACAACAACATGAATCGTCGCTAGTAGGTAACTATCTCAAATCATGTTGTATGCATCACTACTGACTAGTTTGTCGTGTTTAGCATGTCCGTACAGTCTGATCTAAATCTGCACTGTTCGCCATATTCTCACAAAACACATCTAGAATGTTATCCAAAAACAGTATACATCTGGATCAGACATCATGGGTGTGCATGCTGGTCTTTATTGACCCTTGTATGAAGTAATCTATTATTTGTGTAGTGTGTGGGTCATGGGATCTTTAAATAATTCTGAGTACACCTTACACATGAGGTCCCGCCGTTTTCAACATTATTTCAATAATTTCGCCACGATAGAACAAACATTTATGATCCATGTGAAACACACCAGTACAAGGCGATGTCCGATTTTGTTTCAAGTCGGAGGACTTTTCAAATGAGCCATCCCACGAGAAAAACAACATTATGGACATTCTGCGTAATGTATCGACTCTTAAATGTCATCTCTGTGGGATAAAGGTATAAAGTAATGATTCTTGAAACAGAAAATCCACATGAGGCGAACAATGGCTGTCAAGGTTAGCCTGCGCGGCATGTTTAGGCTGACCCGGGTCGATACTTTACGCACAATGTTGGTTTTGTCATGGAACGGCTCAAATGTAGTTAAAGTTTAAATATTTTTAAAATATCAGAATATATATTTCAAGTAATTGGATAGAACAAGCCACAAAACGAGTCAAGGGAATAATTTAAAATAATTTAAAGTGAAATATGTAAATAGTTGTAAGAGATACGGAAGAAATAATTTATACAATTGTAGTCTTGACATGTATAAACATACCTTAGAACATGAATTACGATCAGTGAAGATGTGTTTGTTTGTATCGTGCTTTTACGACACTTTTCATAATGAGCCGTCCCGCGAGACAACATTGTGGAGCACTGGCTTACTGTCTGGATATTCGCTTTCCGCCTCCTGTGGATTTTCTGTATCAGGAACTATTATTATATGCCTCTATCCCCCTGAGACGTAATGTGTCGACCCGGATCAGTCTGCGCGGACTACGCAGGCCGATCTGAGTTAATACATTACGCAGATGCCATAATGTTGGTTTTCTCACGGGACGGCTCAATATTATTTTGTCAGTTTCATAAAGGCTCTCACGGAAAAGTTACCAGCTCTCCTGGCCATTTATCCTGACGCCAGAGCGCCTCGATCGTATTGCTAACCTATAAGTTAATACTACTACTACTGTTTATACTCTAACACGTATCCGAGACGGACGCTCTACCACAACACTACCCATGCGGTGAATGTATAGATCAACCTACTCATCAAAGCGGTCGGATCGTTACTATTTCATTTTTGGCAGTTTTTAAGTTTTTTCCGCTACGGAACCCCATATTGATTCATGAGGCTTCCTTTGTGCAACATAATTGCAAAAAACAACTTTGTAAATATATGGACCTAAATATAGAAATATAAAATGTGTGTAGGTATAACTATGGAAAAGAGAAAACTATGAAAAAGCCCTTTTACAAAAGGAGAGATGAACAAAAAGAACACTTCCCTTTTTTGTCACGATGTTTTATAATATACAGTATATATAGAGCAGTGTCTATACTTGAATATCTTAAATGTGATGTTACTCTTGTGGACTTATTATCATGTAAATGTAAATTTGTGTAATTGGCCAGAGGCCTAAATTAATGAATAAACATATTGTATTGTATTGCAAGCTCTCTGATATAATGTCATTGAGTTTTACCGAGTTACAGGTACAGAAAACATGTTAAGCATCGTCAACAAAAGCCAATGTTAAAAACATGGCTTTGCATCCCCTTCTACACTGTTTCCAACAATAAGGCAAAAATATGCTTTCAATTTTCCCATTGTTACATGTTTTTCAACGATTTTTTATAAGCAGGCAATTCTGATCTGGTAAAAAATATAACAGTATCAGCATTGCATTATATCAATCTGTCGTTTGCTAGTAGCTCGCAATGACTGAACACAGCTTCATTTCAGGTTCAGAGATATATAACAAACAGAAAGTTGATCCGTCTCGCGAGAAAACCAACATTGTGGCCTCTGCGTAATGTATCGACCAGATCAGCCTGCGCAGATCGATCCGGGTCCACACATTCCGTTTCCGAGGTATAGAGGTATAGACAAATGATTCCTGAAACAGAAAATCCACAGGGTGCGAAAAGTGTTTATCCGGGTTAGCCTGCACAGCATGCTTATGCTGACCAGGGTCGATACTTAACGCAGAGTCCACAATGTTGGTGTTCTCGCTCGAATGATTGAACAAAATTGTGATTTACTAAATACGAACATGTTAACCCTTTCTCTAAGCTGACGAATGTTGAAGCATCAGCAGCAGGCAACAGTTACTACATAGCGTTTTAGCCGAATGAAAATGGAACAAATGTTCCCTGTGCAGCAATATGTTCAACACTATTAGAAAATGTCAACGTTCAATTTGAGAAATCTGAAGAAATGTTCCGTATTTTCAAAGTCGTCTGCTGCAGTTTCGTCGACGATCGTTTGCATATGGGAAAGGGTTAATGTATTCAAAGTCGTCTACTGAGTTTAATTATCCTAAATATCAAATATTCAGTACGAGAGAAGAAATCCGACATTTGTTTGCTTTTGGCTGCTTTTCAACATGGACTATTAGCCTATTGGTGGAAGACGAACGAGGCTTGTCATATTGACTTTGTCAAACGTCGGAAATAATGTTGGCCGAACTGGGGTTCGAATTCACAACCCCTGGATTGACAGCCCGTGTCGCTACCGACTGAGATACCGGGGTTCGGCATAAGCTGTTCTAAATGGAACTGTACGATAGACACGTGTTAGTAATTATCAAGATGGTAATAACAAGTGGAAGATATCACCATTAATACAGTGGTTAGCCTTGCCATTGATACAGACGACCTTTTGACGCTCCTGCAGCAGACGAGTTTTCTAAACATTGAGGGAAAATGAGACATTGCCTTAATCGAACACTGTTAGTTTCTCACAATAAGTTCAACCCCTTTATTAAAGAAATACGTGTTTGGTTTTTTTCTAATTTCCTTTAGTGATCTCCGAAACAGACGACTCGTAAAATAGCTTATCAGATAAACATGAAACTGTCCACTCATCATAAAAGAGAATGTTGACGCCACTGCAATTACCGAGTTTTAAAACATGTGGGAAAATGAAAAATTGTTTATCATTATCAACTAATATCTTTCCCACACTGTTTCCATTCGATTGGCTAAATCTGAAAACATTATATTGTTTGGCTGCAAGTGATTTCTATTTGCTAGTAATGAAGGCAGTATACAGTTATAATAGACGGATTGTCGATTACAATTTACTGTTATATCTTTAACCTTTCCCACGTACAATAGATCTGCAGACGATTTTGAAACTATTGAGACCTAAAAAATAGAAATCTCTGTTTGTAAAAGTATGATTATTGAATGAAGATGAAATCATTGTGACAAGGGGATACATTCCTCGTTATCAGCAATTTCTCCTTTTGTCACAGTTATTTCAAAAGTCGTCTGCTTCAGATGCGTCAGAATGCGCCTACAAGAGGGAAAAGATTTCGCTGGATTTTATAAAAACCCTTTATGAATGCAACTGCATTTCTGAATAAATAAAATATTCATCTCCATCTCAAATCCCGTTTATTTGTTTAGATGGGATTATATGTCATATAATTATAATGGATGTCAGTTATAAAATGTAATCAAAACCAACAAAAAAGAAGTTTTCATTTAAACTGTTGACAGTTTGAACACAGAGAATCAATAAAGGGAATAAAGACGCACCGAGTCCAGTCTATCTGTTAAGATATGTATACATGTATACATTCTGATCAAATGGCTATGAAGTAATGGGTTTCCCCCATCATACTGTCATAATTACACAGGGAGAATAACGTCTGTTTTATATACCGCCACCTTGTGTAGGATGTTTCTACCTGGAATAGTTTGTAGTAACAGAATGAAGACTGGAAACAATCTACATGAGCTGTGTCATACGAAAACCAACCTAACTGTAATTAGTACACACCTGTATACACATATGAGCCGTCCCGCGAGAAAACAAACATTATGGACTGTGCGTAATGTATCGACCCAGATCAGCCTGCGCAGTCCACGCAGGCTAATATGGGGCGACATATTTCGTATAGAGTATAGATTCCTGAAACAGAAAATCTACAGGAGACGAAAAGTGTCTGTCCAGGATACCATGCTAAGGATGATCCGGGTCGATACTTTACGCTGAGTCTACAATTTGATTATGCATTCACATCCATGCATCGACTCTATCTTTCAGAAGTTTCTTGAATATATCTATGACGAATTCACGAACAGTGCAGAGCCAGATCAGACTGTAAATCCATGATATTGGACCGAGGTACAAACTGTTTTTCAGATATTGCTTGAAACTTTCTATGACTTTTTTCCAAACAGTGAAGAGCCAGATTAGACTGTGCATCCGTGCTATTGGATTACGATAGAACGGTTTTTACGATGTTTCTTGAAACTTTCTATGACATAATGGCGTATAGTGCATAGCCAGGCAAGACTGTGCAAACTATCTTGATGTTCACTGGTTGGAAATGCCTTCAGGTTGGTTTCTGCAGAATACGCAACATATAATCTGATATCTCGTTTCATCAGTAGTCGGACGACGTCAGATTGAAATAGTATGTATGACACGACAGGGAATCGAACATGGAACCACCAACGGTGGCGGCTTAACCATACATGTCGGTTGGTTTAGTAATGAAGGGATAACAAGTCTGTACGTATACGCTTTTCTCATATACCAGAGTTCTGCAGCAGACGACTTTGAAAATATCAAAGGTAAAACTATGATATGGAAAATCTGCGTAGCTAAAAGTATAATTATTGTATAGAGTTGAAAACATTCTGGCAAATGGACAAATTGCTTATTGTGAGCAAGTTACCCATTTGCCCCAGTGTTTTTAAAAGTCGTCTGCGGCTGAGACCTCAGGAAACGTCTGTATATTATAAAGGGTTAAAAGAATGGTAAAAATAGCAGCCTAACATCATTATCTTAATTGATATTAATTTTTACCTAGATACACAAGAATTTCAGCAAAGCTTTGCCAAATGGCAACCCTTTCCCAAACGTAGACGGCTGTAGATCATTTCCAGATGCGATAGATTACTTTTCAGTTAGAGGAGAAATCGCTAAATATAAATAATTACTAATTTCCCCACAATATTTTCATGTTTCCGACTTTGGGCTTTCCTAGCAAAGGATTCTGCAATGCAGACAACTCAAGAATTCGTATGAAGTAAATTGTGAATGTTTTAAAATACACTGAACGTTTAACCTTTCCCAAATGAGCCGTCCCGCGAGAATACCAACATTATGGCATCTGCGTAATGTATCATCCAGATCAACCTGCGCAGTCGTCGCAGACTGATCCGGGCCGACACATTCCGTCTCAGTGGGATAGAGGGGATATAGAGTAATGATTCCTGAAACAGAAAATCCACAGGAAGCGATTAGCCTGTGCGGCGTGCTTAGGCTGATTCGGATCGATACTTTACGCAGAGACCACACTGTTGGTTTTCTCGCGGGACGGCTCAAATACAAACGCTTTCTGACGTATCTGTCGCAAACGACTTTTAATAACATTTTGGCAGAAGAAGAAATTGCTCATAATGATCGTTTCACCTTTTTCCACTGTGTTTTAATCTCGTTTTCTTAAATTGTACTTTCTCTTATAAAGATTTTCAATATGTTTGCGTAGATATTTTATCTAATTCATCTGCTGCAGATATTTCCTGAGTCTGATGTATTGAATAAAGAAGTAGTCGTCGCCATATCTGTATGTAAACATATTCGTTGGCATGCAAGCCAACAAACCATTGGACCTAGTCAACTTCTTAAAGACAAATACCATTGTCGGCATATTATAACAGTTTTAAATCTAAACTCGGCTTTCACACCATACCGTAACACTTTCACACATACGTAGACAATAACTCTGCTGCAGGCGACCTCGAAAATATATACTTAATAATTCGGAAAACCTGATTGGATACAGTTTGAAACATGTGACAAACGGGGGGAAATGCTCATTGCGAGCGATATCCGAGTATCCGACTAGTCTGGATTACCTGCCACTTTCACATTGTTACGGTGTGGGGATTTTAATATAGTACGCAGGGAACCAGACTTAGTATCCACCCGTTCACTGTTTTCAAATGACGTCTGATGCACGTGCTTCAAAATACGTGTGCATGTGAAACAGGTTCGACACGGACTACCATACCGACACAGTGTCGAACGGTCAGTTTTCTCTAAAACGGATTGCATGTTTCTGTTAAACTGCCCTTTGATCACAGTTGTGTCCCGTGAAAACGAGCCATATTTTACACTTTATGAGGACTATTTTGAATACATTTTGAGGTTGTACGTTTTTACGTTTTACTACTTTACTTCCAACAGAAAGATCTGGACTTTAGCTTGGCAAAAATTGTTGAAGATGAAGTCTTCCCATGATGTGTCACAACTTGAAATAAAAAAAAAGATATATATTCGTGTTCGGCAAAGGATCGTAAACACTCACATACCTTGTTTTGTTTATGATTTATTATCATTAGGTGCGTTTCTATGGCAACGAAGTCTCGCGTGATGAGACTCATTAGTATCAACTCAACTGCCGACAAATTACCCTGTCAGACGTAGCCCTTATTCAACGATGACAAATGTCTTATCGTAAACCATTGATAACTAGTTCAGACGTGGCCCTTATTCAACGGTGACAAATTTCTTATCGTTAACCATTGCTAACTGGTTTAGACGTAGACCTGATTCAACGGTGACAAATGTATTATCGTTAACCATTGATAACTAGTTCAGACGTAGACCTGATTCAACGGTGACAAATGTCTTATCGTTAACCATTGACAACTAGTTCAGACGTAGCCCTGATTCAACTGATCGTAAACCATTGTTAAAATAGTTAAGACGCAGCCCTTATTCAACGGTGACAAATGTCTTATCGTTAACCATTGACAACTAGTTCAGACTGCCCTAAATTGAAATCAGAAACAAATTATTTTCAAATCGGGCCAGTGATTTAGTACAAGAAGATATTATTTAGTTTTCACTATATTGCATAAAAAGAAAACAAGCCCCGTCCCCTGGCGGTCATAGTTTTTCATAAGATCGAAACAATTTCAACAATCTTTGTAGAAGGTCACCCAAGGAACCTGTGTGCTCTTTTGGACAGAAAGATTTTTAAAGTTTTGGCAATTTTCCCCTTTTCCGCAGCAACCATAGTTCTACTTGGAATTAAGTTATTTGAACAACTTTGAAAAGGGATCACCTAAGGAACATTCCTGTGAATAATGTAATAAATTAATTCCATGCTCCAAATAAGGCTTCTGATTGGTCAATTGCTTATGACTAGTCAAAGACTTGAGTGAGGTCAAACTTCTGAGCACAGATTAAACTTTTATATTTTATCCCGAGTAATAGCCCCGGTCACGTACATATCAAATGAATAACACTTGTAGTTGCACTCGTATAACCATTTCCCACTTGCAGACGCATGTTGACGTATTTGCAGAAGACTTTTGAAAAACCCTTGCTCGTAATGAACAATTTCTCCTAGTGTCACAATTTATTTTCAACTCTATTAACCCTACCCACTAAATAGAGTTGTCCTGAACCTCACTCGACAAATCTGCAACAGGCGACATATTCTGTTGAAATTATAAACACTACGACGGCAATCATTTTTTTAGTTTAATTAGTGGCCCATAGCATTTTATATCACATACAACTTTTAAAATCTCCCGATGTTTTTCAACTTTCGTCTGCAGTCATCTCGGTTTTGTCATTTTAAGAATGTGAATTAAACGCGTTCTAGAAAATGTACATTCCCCAAAACCGACAAATCTGAAACAGACGACTTAAATGAAAGTGCATGTACATAATTAATGTATAATAATGTATAATCCATTAATATATAGTGGCACATGGACTTATTGCTCATTATATGAGCCTGTTAAATGGGGGAAAGGTACAAGTTGATGTTTGTGAACAGTGAACAGTGAAGATCAAGATCAGCCTGGTCACCCGCCCACTCTGATATAATTATTGACTGTCACTACTTTGTCAGAATGTGCTGTCAACTTGTGTATATTCTGATAAGACGGAAGAGATGAGTTAGCTGGTCTTAACCCACACAATCCACCAATGCTAACTTTCTTTTCGCATGGAGCCGAGCCCCGGTAGCTCAGTCGGTAGCGACGCGGGCTGTCAATCCATGGATTGTGAGTTCGAATTCCGGCTCGGCCAACTTTCTTCTCGACGTTTGACAAAAGTCAATGCGACTTGCGTCATTCGTCTTCCACCAATGGGGTAAGTCTATGTGTAAAGGCAGCCAGTTGCTTGGTAAGATTGCCGTGTGTTGTACTGGTGTGAGAAAACCAGGAAACATATGAGTAGGTGAAGTGGCCGCCGTGATATGACTGGAAAAGTGTTAAAAACGGCGTTAAACCCTAATCAATCACTACAAGTCATGTAAGCATTCCTTCATATTTCAAGATACAGGCGAAACGCTAAAATTGTAACATCTATAGTCGATCTAATCGAACTATTACGTAACAGTACAATTAACGAAATTCACTAGAAGTTCGGCGTGTATTCAATACCACGTGACTTACTCAACCAAAACAAAAAGTATAATTATACACATGTATTGCGGACGATATAATAACCATTCTTATATGTAGTTATATATGATTTGAGTTAACAAGAATACGCACAAATAAATACTGGATACTTCATGAGTGTTGATTTATTATCACTTTTAATAAACGAATGTATTAAAATGATATACCGCGAGCCTTTGCGAGAGTCATATTCAGTTAAAGTTAATGAATTTATTAAAAGTGATAATAGATAAACGCGAATTGGATAGGATTAGAGAGGATTTATGAGGCGTATTTCGAAAAATGTACATGAAATTTGCCTGATTTGGCGCAAAAGTGAAACAAACAATTATCCTCTATATCACTTGATATAAAACGGATTGTTATATAACAGTAAGTTTATCAGGATTTTAATTGCAGTTGGTTCCAATGCATTGTAAATCGCTCGATATGATTAGTTTAAAATGGACCACTTGACTCCTAGCCATTTATTGCGTTTATTTTCTGATTAACAAAATTGATCACATTACCAGGTCATGGAACTGCTTTGGACATAGAAAAGAGATGCCAATTTTAAATTTATATTTCTCTTCTTTTAAAACAATTCTTTGGTGAAAAATACTCCCCCGACCCCAAAACTACAATTATTATTGCTGACACAATGCCCATTATTTGCTGAATAATTTGGCACTTTCGTGTTATACTCTTAAAATTGCACTAAAACATACATTTAACCCTTTAATAACGTACTGGTATTGTTTATACATTTATTGGGGACATGATTGTGCTCTAAATATTTGAATCTTGATTTTTGAAAACATCTAGTCAAAAATATCGGTTATGCACTATAAATGAAACTTGCATTTTGAAATAGATTTTAAAACTAAACAAAAGGGAAATAATTTCTCATTATGAGCAAATATTTACATTCGCACTTGATTTTCTGTACAATCAAATTCTGTTCATTTTGCATGAACCGATCGACCTTTCATGACCTCTGTAGGGAAAATGACGTCATTGTTTATTTCAA
>JAUELF010227657.1:0-13926 GCA_031471495.1 Clinocardium nuttallii
CTTAAAGTCACGAAATAACAAACCTCCGCATGGTTTAAATCTTTCCTCATTTTGTCCAAAGTGGAGAACTG
This sequence comes from Clinocardium nuttallii, assembly GCA_031471495.1. NCBI lineage: Eukaryota > Metazoa > Mollusca > Bivalvia > Cardiida > Cardiidae > Clinocardium > Clinocardium nuttallii. The sequence continues at coordinate 72 of JAUELF010227657.1, forward strand.
TTTTTTAGAGTTATGTATAACAGTTTCCTTGACTTCTCCAGCCAGTCCGATACGGTGAAATATACAGCCTTTAGGGGGCCTGGGTGAAGCCACACTGAAATCAGATGCATGAAACATTAATGTTACTGTACACGGAAAGCATAGAGCAGAAGAGGAAACGTATTATCCTACACATTGACCTTAGTTCTGTTAATACTAATGTGCATTTTAAAAAACCTTTAAATTTACTATTTTAAATCCACACAATTAAAGATTCGATGACGGTGACATTGCTCATGATTTGTTTACACTCTAGTGTTCATAGTGCACTTGTTCCTTTACTCTGAACATTCCTTGGTTAAATCCAACACTAGGCTATATAGCTATCAGTGACACAATAACAAAATAAGTCTTACAACGGATCAAACGTGTGAAGTTCACAGCCAAACCATTTCATAACATCTTTTTCAAAGGAAAACTCGTTCATGGATCTGAAAAGGTTAAACATGGAACAAGTTACTGAACTCTTTCCGGCGATGTAGATGCCCTCTACTGGTTACAGGAGAGGCATGAGTCATTGCATGCGAAAAGTTGTTTATGGATCTATAAAGGTTAAACATGGAACACGTTACTGAAATATTTCCGGCGATATAGATGCCCTCTACTGGTTACAGGAAAGACATGAGTAATTCATCAGAAAAGTTGCTAGTTTTCTTCAGACGCAGATCTACACTTTTCAAATATGATATAAGTTAGTGTATAAGAATATTCTGTCAACTTGCGTAGATTCTAATAAGACTGGGTAGGTGAACACGATAATCTGAATCTACATTGTTAAAGTCTTAGAACTGCAACGTGTACATTGTCTCATGCACTGGTTCAAATAGTAATTTATAATGTAGTTTCACTTCACATTTGACCATACAGTATAACTTGAACTTCAAACCAACAGACACACATGGTGATGTGTATAAGATTATAATTTCCTCACATGCTAAAAAGCCCATACTAAGCCCAAATGTGTTACATTATTCCCTAATTCTACGTTTGGAATTGGCGATTCAGGTTGGTTCTTAACCCTTTACAGCATACAGACGATTTCTGACGCCTCTGCAGCAGACAACTTTTTGAAATCATTATGACTCCCTTTCTTGTTTGGCCACAATTTGTTCAACTCTATCTAATAATTATTCTTTCATATCATATATTGTTGTGTGTGGGAAAGGGTTGAAGTAATATTTCAGTTTGATACTGTTCTCGAACCAATACTAGACCACTATGCATCTAATATATGTACCCGTTATGTTGTCAGAGTAACACCATTGTTCAGTGCAAGATAACGATCAAACAAGAGCGCCATAGTGGCTTTGTAAAGCTTATCTGACGCTAATAGAAATGGTACACATTTTCCGATGCCTTGAACGAAGACCTGACACCCACTTAAATAACTCGGATGCTGGATAAGTAAAACAATAGACTAATGAGCATGCACTGATACTGTTACTGGAAAAGGCGCAGTGAAATACATGTATTCTATAATAGCACAATAAGTCACTACAATGTCGCATATCTCTATTTTTAGGACATTACATTGTGCTATTTTAAGTATCAATACTTTACGTATTAAAACATATAGACCGCATGTGGTTTATGGCGAGATTTAGAACTTGACGGATAACAAATAAGTCGAATTACCCAATTGAGTAAACCAGACAGGGTTTTGAAGGTCTAATATAGTCATCAACACAAACGTGCTTCCCTCCGTCAAAAACAGATCCTATTCGTTTCTGGTCCCGGCATAGAATTTCGATATGATCCTGATATCTGAAATGAATATGAATATTAAAAATAATATCGTTCACTTAGAACAGAGCATTTAACCGGATTTCAGTCTGATCTCATGCATTAATGATAAACATACACACATAATTTCTATTTTAGTATAAGGCCTCTACAGTCCAGGATATCAGTGATTGTTATTACTTTATCATGTTAAAGATGATTATACTATTTACAATATATATTCATATATACACTAACATGTTAAAATTTCACCATTCTCTCAATCGTCGTGAATATCGTGGTACACATATTCCGGTATGATATTTTTTATAAAACATACATTATTAATTCAATACCATTTAAATTCATAAATTGATCCCTCTCGTTAAATGCCCTTGTTAACCCCTTTCCCTCATACGACAATTCTGCAGCAGACGACTTCAAATATAGTTTGTCAAACAGCGGAAAATCTCGGTAATTGAATGGTTAACCAATGACTAAAAGTGGAAAACATTGTGTCAAAAGGAGAAATTGCACGTTTTTTGTACAATATCTTCTTTTGTCACTATGTTTTCAAAAAGCCGTCAGTTGCAGAAGCGTCATAAAGCGTCTACATGAGGGAAAGGGTTAAGAATTTCACAACAGCCAATACGCTGCGTACCATGCTGTCAGACATGATTCACGAACACTACGTAAATGTCGTCATTTCTCAATCCCTTTTCTGTGCCCAGAGCACCCGAAATGTGATTCATATTTTATGCAAACTGGATAAATTAACATATAGTTATCGGTCTGTATTTTAAAGTGTTTTATAGAAGACGAAGAAGAAAAAAAGAAAAATAATTTCATTGGTTTGCATATAGGTTCTTCACCTTTGTACAATATAAACATGACCATGTGTGATAAAATAACACTTATATAACACATTATAAGTACAATATGGAAAAGGATTCTGATAGAACATGTGGAAGTGAAAATATCAGCACATTTCAGGTTCGAATACAAACAACAGTATAACTTTTCAAAAGAATGTTCCATGAGGATTTTATTGGTATTGATTGATAAGAGAGATACAAATTCCACGGTATGATGTTGGAGCATAGCGGAGTCAACAACCGTGCGTGTCCGACGATGGTGTATCTAATATGTGGTTAAACGTTAATTCTAAAGGCTTCATAAGTATTTCTTGTACGAAATATTCATAGGAAATATTGTCTATGAAACATGCTTTGATTCGGTTTAATGATCTCTCCCTGTGTAATAGATGGATCAAACTCTTCACATTGAAAATAAACATTTATGAAACGATAGAATTAAGACCAGATATAAGATTTAGAATTAAAAAAAAAAAAGGCATTCATGTCTATGTTCGCTGATTCTGGGTATTCGGCGGGCGTCAAACGGAAACATCATTTAAACTACGCGAAAGTCGTTTTAACGCTAGTTTTTAATCTAAGCACTCAAAGTGCTACCAGCAAAGGGCTAACTGCAAATCATGGAATACATTAGAACAACGATTTACCGATTTTTTTTTATGACAATATACACTTCACAAGAAGAAATTAAAATTGAATACCATTTGAGTTGAATGCACAATATTGTATACACATAATGGGGTCCATCGCAAACACTGTTATTTGATTAGCGGTATTTCACAGAGGTCGTTGCATAGTTTACACATTCATTGATGCAGTAATTACAATGCATGCTTTTTCAAAATCAAAAGAACGCTGCATAACAATGAAAATTATATTGAATTTCCAGTTAAAATATCAAAGAAAAAAATAACCAAGCTGTATCTATTATAATAGATTTATAGATAATAGGGGCCGTATTCACAAAGCTCCTAATAATAAATAATACATGGTCCGTGCCTGAAGATAATTTTACAGTAAACTACGTTAATACAAAATAATCCAAATTGCAGGGTTCAGTCTAGCATGGCTTTATACAGTCACAGCTGCCTATTGTTTCATAACATAGGTGAATACATATATGCACTCAAATTCTCAATAAGTGTGAATATTCAATGAGCAGGTTGTTTACCTTTTACTCTGTAGGGTTGTTTACGATACACAATTTCTATTGATATTTATACCCAGCGATTTTGCACAACGACGCGAATGAATTTTAAAAGTATATACATAAGGGCCGTGTTGTACGTATATGTGTACAACATTAAATTAAGGAACAGCTGAAAAGCTTAGTAGTATTTACCAAGATTAACATGAAATGCATGGGTTATATAGAAATATGTTACACTAAGAGGCGTCGCTTTGCGTGAACACTTTTATTCAACAGTTCATTTGTTAAGACAATATACACAGCACTTTCATCTTTCAAATGTAAACTCATAAATTCAAATTCAATTTTGAAATCGCAATCATAATTACACCTGCGAAAAGTATGCACATACTGCTTTAATTTGTTCAGTGTGTGAATGACACATTCAGTGTGTGAATGACACACGAAGAAAGTATTCCCATACTGCTTTAATTTGTCCGATCAAGTCATGTTGACAGCGTAACAATGCATTTTATTTTTTAGTCATGTAATTCATATATTTTAACATATAATTTATTTCGAGTTCTTTCTTTTTGGTAAGTGATGTCGAATCAGATCCATTGTCCGGCTGAATATACCAACAAGTTACGTATTTTTATTTTAAGATAAGAAATATTTGGCGGTTCGAAAGGTACAACATGGGTATTAGCTGGGAACAGTCCATTCATTTTTTAAAAAAATATTCCACAGATCATCCCCTTTCATTGACATTAAGACATCTCTCTGAACCTAAAACGGAGAGCTGATATAGAAAGACAGATGTGAAGTAATTCAATGTCGAAACTGTAAAACACTAGTCTATATTGTAGTCTCAAAATGATGAGTGTCTTCGAATTTCGCCTACTATAGCAATTGACTCAAACGTCCCCCTTGCTAAAAACAAAACGATGTCTCTATCAGCGTGTAAAATAAACAAACCGAGGCTGGTCTTACAGACCAGTTTAATGTAAGTACCTTTTTAGAAAACAATTGGTTTTTTTTTATTCTAATAAGTAAGATAAACTATCGTAAACTAATCTTATATAATTTAAAAATGTTTTCTGTGCAACTTTCTTTCATTTTACTACTTAATGATTGTTAGTATTATTAAGACAAGAATATATTTCCTTATTTTACAGAGATATCATTCTAGCTTAGAAATATATCTCTCTAGTTAAGATATATCTCTCTTGTTTAGATATATACTTCACTATGTTAGAGAGATATCTCATAATTTTACAGATATATCTCTCTATTGAAGATAACATGCTCAGTTAGAGAGATCTCTCCTTTAGCACATTTACAAGGTTTCTCGCTTAATTAGAAATATATCTCTTTAACTTTTAGAGATATCACTCTACCGAGGACAATAGGCGATTCGAAGCTAAGTAGTTACGAAATGATCATATCAAACTGAAAAATCACAAATTAATCTTGATCGACAATGGTAAAAACTTATAATCGTTTGCATTTGTTTTCGAAGAGCATGGTACAGATATCATAAAAAGTTGGATTTTATATTGATTACTTGTATTCACTTTTAACAATATAATGGCCTACCTGATTTGTATTATTTTAAAGGTTATTTAAGTTAAATCGTCATTAGTGACGTCTACTGTATTACACGTTCTACGTATAAGATGACCTAAAGTTATGGTCATATATTTTAACAATGCGTTAAGACTTAAGTATTTATGGAAACTTTGACTTGCATTGGACTATCACAATTTTACGCTATATGATTGCTTGATAAGTTTGGGTTTGAGTGCTTTTCACATCGACTGTTAGCCTTTTGGTGGAAGACAAATGGGATTCAAACTCACAACCTTGATCGACAGCCCACGTCGCTTCCGACTGAGCTATAAATAATCGCATTAATGGTCGAAAGAAACATGTGTATGTTTGACAACTGACTAAGGCGAGAAATCATTGAATATAATCCAACACATATTTAGAGAGATATCTCTTCAACAAAAACAACTAAGTTACATATGAAGATATCTCTCTAACGAAGAGATACATATATATCTAAATTGGAGATATATCTCTCTAAGTGAGTCTGACTTATATAATATATACTGATATCTCTATAACTCAGATATATATTTTAGTTAGAGAGATATCTCTCTATGTTAGAGTCTATAAAAAAGAGAGATATCTATAACTCGAATTAATAGTAAAACGGCTTACCATACATATAGCAAATATCATAAAAGAATAGAACATTTATTATTGACGATGCATCGATATATTGGTATGAATAAAATAAGACAACACTAACTGATGTGATTTTCATTTAATCATGTTCTTCTACAGTAAATGAATTTGACTCTATGCATAAATGCCACACATAAAATTGTAGGCTAATATTATTTCTCTCGCAGGGTCCCTATTAATGTTCGCCATTGTGTGTGTAACATAACGAGGTAAGTCTTAGTGAATGTATTATTTTTACGAAATCTGTAAATGTTTTAGGATTGTAACATACACTAATTTTCGTTTAAATGTTTACTCTCGTCAACTATGAGAATAGGAAGAAAACACGGTTCTAGGGGTGTCTAACTCAGAAGTGTAAATCTCAAATTGAATAAACATTCAAAGACATAAGGTAAAAATTAGGTCATGCGTTTTCATGCAATGCTTGAATTGACTACTGGCAGCGGTTTTGGTACAGAATGCGTGGCGTTTGCTTTGTAATCTTTTCAAATGGACAGAATGTCGCCGAAAGCCTTTATGCAAGGACAGAGAATGCATTTGGTTTTTTTATCTGAATATTAAACAATGTTAATAAAAGCCAATATTCGTTATTATTACAATGGACTTTCCGGTGCTAAGATGACGAATATTGTTTTTGAGACCTTATGCGCCCAAGGTAATTCTCAATTATATTGATATTTCAAAAAGAGCATATTTCATTTGACATTTTTTCTTCTCAATTATTACCTCATGTTGTACAACTATATATGTATCGAGGAATTGATTAAAGTTATGTTCATAAACGATCAATAAGAAATTATCAGCGATAAATCAATATTGTTCATATCGTCCTATCGATGAGGGTCTAGTCGTCATTTACAAACTTCAATATTTAATGACCCTCGGGATAATCCCACGTAACATCAAAGGTGATACATACAGACGCACTTCGATCATATGAGACTGATGAGAGAAGCAGTATAATTAACCTCGATCATATGAGACTGATGAGAGAAGCAGTATAATTAACCTCGAGCATATGAGACTGATGAGAGAAGCAGTATAATTAACCTATTTCCACATACAGATGCTTTCTGACGCTTCTGCAGCACTTTTAAAACGTTGTCGTTAAATGAGATATTGATAATGGTCAGCAATTTCCCCTTTTGCCAATGTATATCGTACTGGGGTTTGCCGTCTGTATTATAAAGACTAAAACAAATATTGTAAAACGAACCATTTTCCCAGAACAGTGTTATTTAATGAAAGTAATTGCGTTCAGTCTCATATGAAGTGGGGATGAACCAGAGTTGTTTCATTTGGTGTGTTTGATTTTTTTTATTTAGAAATAGTATCTTTTGGAAGACCAAAAGGTCAAATTAATCTTGACCTAGGTCTGATGTGCGAAATTTCCTTTTGCCAAGATGTATGCACACTTTAAATTTGGTGTGTATATGTGCCGCAGTGAGGGAGATAATTATGGCTAAGACAGGATTATATTTTAGTTTGTCAAAGTCACATTTGTTTATTATGGTGCGCCAACATTAAATATATGCATGACTATCGTTTTCTTTTAATGGGATCAATGCCATGGTCACAATTACCCTTTTGGTACACACCACAACGTCATGGCATGATGCAAACCAAACTTAATTTGGTATTTTTTAAATTTTGATTACAGACAAAAGCAGATAAATGTGACCTTGACCTTCGACCCCTCTTACACAGAACCCTTACCTACATTGCCGATTCATTTTGACACAAACTGCCTTGACAACACTGTTGCAAAATGAGAAATGGCTCATAATAAGCCCTGAATTTATCATTTTACCATAGCCCTTTTTTCAAAAATAATAATTTCGTTACAAGAGGGTTTTTTAAGGTCTGTCTAGATCTAGTCTGTTTCTAAATCGTTTGCATCAGATTAGTTGTGTGTGTAAAAAAAGTTTAAGTCGTGAATAACATGATACACAGATGGTGTTTAATGACATAAACAGCATGCTGTGGGTTTACATAATTGTTAAAACAGATTCATAAATTGTTATTGACTGTATCCAATTGATATAGACCGCACAGTATGATTATGTTGCTCTCTAATAACTATGGATACATATTGGGAGTCTGTTATAGCCAGTTTCTCCAGCACTGACAGTCAGACTGCTGAAGTCACGTTTGATTCCCTTCCAGTAAAAGCTGCTTCAAAATATAATGAGCTTGCCAACATTTTCTTAATTTGGGAACTTTGTCGACATTTGTACCCAATTTCGTCAAGAGGCCCTTTCTGAAAAAGTATTGGTTAAACTGTTCATAGAGATCCGCCGTGGTCACAGAGTGGTTAACGTTGAGGATTTTGAACTGTTCTTCTCGGGTTCGATCAACAGTCACATCGACAATGGTGGAGTATCCCTGGACAAGGCTAGCATAGTACACGTTAGTTTACACAGCCTGAGATACCAGCTTTATGTTCAAAATTAAAAAATAATTGAAAATTATTTACACCATGATAATGGTATGCGCAAGCTGTATTGGTTTATTAATAAAATACTCGCAACAAGTTGAAACCAACTGTGCATATTTATTTATTTCGCGTTTTTATTTTACAGCCCAAGACTAGCCGCAGACTATTCAACCACAGACAGTCATAGAGCAAAGCCACCACAGCTGCTGAATCAGAGCCCATACTTGGTGGAGAAAACACTGAGTACCAACCGGATGAGAGTGACTTAGTGAATTCTGACGATGAGATTGACTATGTGAACATGCTTTGTGGTGCTAAGTTTGCGATTTCGATCATCAAGATGAAAGTGAAAACACAGCAAAACTGCTCTTTTATCTGAGACACTCAGAATTTCATTGATTTTAAATCATTTCACTATTAAATATACAAATGTTTGATAATGTACCTTTTTTATTATTTTGTTTGGACTGACACAAATTCATTCGGACTGACAGATTTTTAGTTCCAGTCAGTCTAAATGACTGACAGTTTTTAAAAGTTTTCGTGGAGACTGCACAGGTATCATGCATAAGTGAATAAGACTGATTTAGAGTTGGAATCGGCGTAAAACACCAATAACTCATACAAATAAAGCCATTTCATCATGTAACAGTTAAACGTGATACAAAGCACATCATATGTAAACCCTTACTCTCTTTGGGATATTTTGATATTGATTATTACCATTTAACACATTACAACACATATTCAGCAGACGACGTTGAAGACATTAAGTAAACAAAATATGGAAACTCTTTGTAAATAAAAAAATAAACATTGAATATTTTTTAAAACATTGTCACAAAAGTCGAAATTGCTTATTATGAGAAATTTCTCCACTGCAACAGCGTTTCAAATATCGTCTGCTGCAGACGTGTCAGAAAGGTATACATGGGAAAAGGTTAACTACGATAATCACATTGCTTACTTGCATGGACAATTTCAGTAATGAGACATAGACTGATCTGGATCTTAACAATTTCCCACATACAATAAAAGTGCTGCAGACTATTTAAAAACATATTGATCAACATGAAGAAAATCTAAATATATATGTAGGTATCATACACGAATCGGAAACATAGTGGCAATAAGCATTTTCTCCTTTTGCCAACATGTTTTCAAATGGTCTCAGAAAGCGTACGTATTTACGTGGTAAAGAGGTCACTATAGTCACAATGATCCGAATGATTGTTTCCGAGTGACGTTGCTTACCTATGCGTTATATTGAGCAGGTCCTTCAAGGTCATCTGTTTTAACTTTTCGTCGGTTGGTATGAAGGCAACTCTTTTTACTTTGATACCATTTCGAGTTCCTGTAAGTTTACCTACACTTGGCACGTCCTGTGCAGTGTTTAATCCTTCTGAACTAGAAACAGCATTTTTTTTCTTTGGATTCAACGCCGTTTTCAACATTATTTCAGCTGTATCAAGGTGACAGCTCACTTATTCATGATCCCCGAGTAAACAAGCCAGCACTAGGCTATGAAATACATGCCTGGACAAAGTGCACTCCTAAACAATTAATATGGTATTAATTAACTGTTTAGGAGTGCACTTGGTCCAATCATGTATTTAACATGTATACATACAATTATTTTTTGAAAATGGGCCACCTTTTTCAGCAAAGTGGGCCACGGGTCCGACGTTTTTAAAATCATATCTCTTAATATGTAATACAATATTCTTGAAAATTGAGAGTGAATTTACTTAAATAATAATGTTTCCCCATTAGACTAGTGAACAACCTTATTATTTAAGTCCATTTAACCTCATGTACACGTAGGTGACTATGATTATCATTTTCACATATTTATTTGTTATTTTTCACGTGGAACACTATAAGCGTTGAAAGAGAATCAAGATTCATATACTCAGTACATCTAGAAACGCAACACATTTATCTATCAGGGGTGTAGCTCCCTTTAGGCACGTGCCTACACATTTTTTTCTCAAAATGCCCCAAATTGCAGCTGCACGGCGATATACATCTGCGTAATGTATCGACCAGATCAGCCTGCGCTGTCCGCGTAAACTAACCGGCCGACACATTCCGTCTTAGGGGGATATATGTATATATATAGTGATTCCTGAAACAGAAAATCCACAGAAGGCGAACAGTGTCTATCCGGATACGCCTGTGTGGCATGCTTAGGCTGAACCGGGTCGATACTTTACGCAGAGTCCACAATGTTTAATTTTTCACGAGACAGCCTACACATTGATTATTTCCAAGGTACGCCCCTGTCTATAGGGAAATTCCTTTCAACAGATCCTGTCGTAGTACCGTTTTGATATTTGACCTAGAATCCATCCAAGGAATATTGTCATGTACAGATGTATTATATATTCAATGTGTTAACATCTTCACATAGAAACATTTTTTCTCCGAACTGTCTAACATAGGCCATAATCTCTACTAACTTCATATTGAAAAAGCAAAGTCTGTAAATATATCATGTAACCGTTTTATTAAGTAAAATGAATTGCTTTTATTCAGGACTAACTTCAGGATTTGTGAAATCAAACACACACGTTTCAGTATCGTTTTGTCTGTCATACTATTTGAAGTTTGCATAAATTTATAAATTGTCATTATGTTGAGATTATTAACAAAACACAAATATATTATAGTATGTACATGTACGTGCAATAAAAGGTTATTTCACCTTTTATCTTGGATAGCTAACGAAATGAATACGATAAAGGTCTACCTTGCGGTTTTGGTATGAATCTTTCCGTTACTACTGCTGGCGCATTCCCCAAAACATAGCCTTCATTTTTAAAATATGTGATACATGCTAAACTAACGAACACAACAGTAATGATCCACAGAGAAAGCGAACGTCTTTCCAACATTCTCGTTCCTTTTAAAAAGATTCGATTTGACAACATTCAACACTTGCACGAACAATATAATAGCTATAATTTCCACACAGATCTATTTTCATATATATTATAAACATGTGCCACGTCTGGCAAGTTGGGGGTCTTAATGGCATTCCACTATTTATCATTTAAAGACATGATAGTCATACACCTAGTGAGACAAAACTTCATGTTCCTAGTCAGAATGTCCATTTATATGTATTTAGCATTTTTACGAACAGTTAAGACGCTTGTGTTATTGTGCAGATTCACAGATATACATGTATTGTCACTGCACGGAGATGCATTAAAACCACATTTTGCTAGACGCGGTTCAAATTATTGATGACGTCATTATGTTTCGTAATAAATGACGTAGCCTATATAGATCTACGAGTATTTTTACATGCCATCCAATCGGAACTGTTCGGCTAAAATCGGGAACTTGATATTTAGACATGATCTCATCGGATGTGGTTCAAGAATATACCGAAAACTAAAGGTAGAGAGATAATTGAGACATGCATGTAATACTTAAGAAAGAAGACACATGAGCATGTAATGTTTAATATGGGTATAGGTGCTACCTATTTCGGGTAAACATTTATTAACTTTTGTGATCGGTAAATTAATTCCTCGTGAACTGCAGTTATATATAGCCCCTTGCTTGCAGCACGATCAGTTATTTACGTCAATTACGAGTCTTACCGACCTAAGAAAAGAAAATAAAAATCATCAGGTTAAGCTTATATTTAACTTTAAAATATGGCCAAGATTTTAAATCCATGAAATTATGATGAGAGGTACAACAAATAATCAACTTGCCCTTCATAAAGTTCTTCAAATGAAATGATTCCATAATTTACGGAACTACATTTGTGACAGGTCAAGCTAACATTTCCTATCATTTCTGTCGTTTTTCCTTTTGGTTATTTATTCATCATTTGCGTTACGCTAATAGAAATGACGTCATATTATGACGTCATATTACAGTAATTTTGATTTGTAACTTCCGGAAAGTCAAAAAACCCTTATGAGTTTTTTTGAACTCGTTTTAGAAATAGACGACGAGTGTTATTAAACGCAATTGATCTCAAATAAAATTACTTGTACTTCGCCGTCGATTTGTTTACCCGTATTACACAATAATTCATTTCATTCAAAGGTTTCTCGTAGAAAACCCAAGGGAACAGAAATGGGCAAACAATGCCAAGTTTAAGAAATAAATCTATTTTCTGAGGGAAAATTATTTGTATATATATTTTAGAAAAATACGCAGAAAAAATACGGAATCCATTGTATAATTTTCGAAGAAGAGTTTTAGCTCGTCTGTTATTCGGAGAGAGAAAAGCCGGGCTATTGAGATATATCCTTGGCGGCGTCGGCGGCGTCGTCTGCGTCTTCCGAGTCGTCACAATACCTACCTCATAACTCATAAATCGTTCAACATTTTCAAACGAAACTTGGTACACATGTTACCACCAAGGCACATACATTAATGTTATTATAATATAATCTCTTTTTTTATACATAAACGTAAACGATCGTTGGCGTTCACTCCGTGCCGCTCTTGTTAAATATACTGTGGACTGATCACACGGTGGTTTGAACCGTCCCAGGAGAAACCAACATTGTGAACATTGCGTAAAGAATCGACCCTGATCAAACGAAGCATGCCGCGCATGCTTACCCTGACAGGCACTTTTCGCCTCCTGTGGATTTTCTGTTTCAGGAATCATTACTCAATACCTCTATCCCACTGAGACGGAATGTGTCGGTCCGGATCAGTCTGCGCGGACTGCTCATGCTGATCTGGATCGATAACGCAGAGGCAACAGTGTTGATTTTCTTGAGGGACGGCTCATTTGATAAACAAATTGATTCCTGATATCCGTTATACACTGAATTTTCATGAAAAAATATATTTTTATTTTTTATTATTTCACACAAGATATACATAAGTACATGTTACAATACTAGCATCTATTAAATCTTTCGAATATATGTCTTCTATTTCGAAAAGGTTATGTATCATGCATTTCAATATTCTCGCAATGTTTTCTATGCTACAAAGAAGAAATGCGATGGAGGAAATCGTGATAATGATTAGAGCGGAGAGGAAGATGAAGTGTAGATGAAAAGAAAAGGTAGAGAAGAAGTATGTGAGTAAATAAGGGTCGGACTGTGATTAAATAAATATGAATAGAATGTGTTGTTTTTATTAAAGGTTTGTAAATGTTATTCACTTCCTGTTCTGATTGGTCTTTTAATAAAGCGATTTTGCCTTATATAGCTATAGTGCAAACTTAAAAAATCTTCTCCTCCAAAAGTGTCATTCCGATTTTCAAATTATTTTGCAGAAATGTTTCTTCGGTGACCCTCTATCAGATTCCTTGAAGCCATTTTGATTGGTTGAAAAACATGGCCGCCAGGGGGGCGGGGCTATTTTGCCTTATATGGCTATAGTGAAAACTTAAAAAATCTTCTCCTC
>JAUELF010227853.1:0-13925 GCA_031471495.1 Clinocardium nuttallii
TCTCTCTCTCTCTCTCTCTCTCTCTCTCTCTCTCTCTCTCTCTCTCTCTCTCTCTCTCTCTCTCTCTCTCTCTGTCGCTCTCTCTCAGCTGTTCCAATGACGGAATCAGTGGTAAATGTTTTGTTAAAACAAACAAAACAACACACAACATTACTCTTTCATTATTTCACTGTATCCAATTTTTAATCGACATCTACACCTTTTTCTCAGTAAGTTAAACATATAATGATTACGTTTGCAGCATTAGGAAATCAGTGGTATGTAAAATCGCGTTATGCTTTTATGTCTTGAAATTTGTTTGTCCGAATTCATGTCGTCTTCTAAAATTGACAGCTGGTTCGGTATTTTGAATGGTTTTAACATATTTGTAACTAATACCCTTCCCCTATACACGTCGAATACGAACAATTCCGATCTCTATTGACCTCATACGGAAATCGCCGAGCCCAATATGGATGTAAAACATGGAATAAAATGGTGAAATTTCTATTTAGTATTTACACTTTCATCTATGGACAGTTGCTATATTTCCCCCTTCATTTTCCGGTATTTAAAAGGGTACCTATTATTCATTGCATATGTACAGAAGGGACCTTAATGTAGAATAATCTCTAATGGGATCGACAACTTCCGTACAAACAAACAGACTTCTTACGACTTCTGGTGGGCCTACTGGTAAGAAATTCCGAAGCCAAACGGAAATCACCGAGACAATAAGTGGCGTTCTACCTCAATTATAAACTGACTTTTATGTATAACAATATGTTAACTGGATTGTTGGAAAAAATATAAAACAAAAAATCCTTGTTCTATTCAGTTTCGCGGTGTAGTGCCCCTAGAAATTGTCCATTTCCTAGTCTAGTACTCTGTTGTCACGCATAGTCGTGAATAACTGTAATGTCGCCGTGGTATAACTGAAATGCATGTTCAAATGAAAACAGTAAATTTAGTTCATATTATACAGGCACGTAGCCTGTAAAATTATTGTAAAGGTATCAATGCGGTAGACTTTGGACACACACGTATCCCAAGTCAATCATATATAACGGACCATCTGACCATCTGACCAGGTTTCGTGATCTCAAACAATTTTAATTAATATAAATGTTTACGTGTCATGTGTATGCTACGTGACGTTTCCACTCTTTTAATGGCAGCGAGTTGGGGATTTTCTATTAAAAAAACGTGTTGTCAAGGTGTTCATAATTGAGCCGTACCGCGAGAAAAACCAACATTAAGGTATCTGCGTAATGTGTCCGCGCAGACACATTCCGTCTCAGGGTAATAGAGGTATAGAGTAATGATCCCTGAGACAGAACACCCAAATATAGCCAAACAATTTATATCCGGGTAAGCGTGCACGGCATGCGTTAGCTGATCCGGGTCGATACTTTACGCAGAGTCCACAATGTTGGTTTTCTCGCGGGACGTCTCATATTACTGTAAATAATAATCGTTCCGCTTGCTTAAATGTTTCTTTGCAAATCCTAAAAGTGTGGTAGTAATACATTTCAATTCTTTTTATTTGGTTAAAATTTAATGGAATTTCAAATCGTAATTTTCTTTCAAAATGATAGCGATTAAGTAACGGCATCATTAACGTAGTTCTTTGGATTAATAAAGTATTCGCCTTATATGATATAACTGGGTCTCTTACAAACTTGGGGTCTACGTCGTCGACATGGACCATCAGCTGATAAGTACAGTGTTTGCAGTGGTAGCGATTGTTTGGAATAGTAACAGTATTATATGCTGCGTAAAGCTAAGGAGCCCTTGATGCATCTGCGAACACCGGATATGACCCATGTTGCATTCTGGTCCGGACCTTAATACAAACATGGCTCAAATCCGGTTGAAGAGGGGGTTACGTCCCTTGTCTATATAATATCATATACAAAGACAATTATTAACAGCGTGACAGGCCCTGTTTTCCACCCAGTCGAACAATCACCCTAAAACTTCTGGGGTTAAAGATCAATATCCGGTACTTGAAATAGGTTGTTCATAAAGAATAAATACAAATGAGCTGTCGCACGAGAAAACCAACATTGTGGATTCTGTGTAAAATATCGACCCGGATCAGCCTAAGCATGCAACGCAGGCTAATCCGAGCCGACACATTCCGTCTCTGTGAGATATACGTATATAGTAATGATTTCCGAAACAGACAATCCACAGAAGGCGAAGAGTGTCTGCCCGGATTAGCCTGTGCGACATGCTTAGGCTGATCCGGGTCGATACTTTACGAAGAGTCTACTTTGTTGGTTTATCCGTTGGACGTCTCAAATGTCGGTGTTCATGTCAGTTGAATCGTTTCACATTTCAGATTCGATGGACCTCGAGATAGAATGCGAGGATGTGTTCGACAGCGACGGGGACAGTCCGACTATCACGTGTTCAACTTTAACTTTCGTCAGTTCCGCATATGTACAAATTAACAACGGGGAAACTCCCTGGAAACCCGATGAACCTGCGTCTATAAATAGAAAACTAGATGTGCATGATAAGAACGATTGCCAAGCCCACCATAAACAGAAGAGTGAAGAAAGTTGTAATTCGAACAAAACGTTAAACAATGTCGGGGTGATTGAAAATAAAAATAGTATAAAAAGTGCCTCGCTTTCTGATGTCTTGAACAATAACGAGAAAAATAGAAAAATGAATGAACAAATCACGTCGGGTAAAAGTGACGTCACCAGAAAATCACGGGAGGATATGGCTAGACGGTCACGTGGTCTCTATGTTCCACCCAAGGAAATAGAGGACAAAACAATATATTGTGATCAATCAACTGTTTCGAAAATAGCTGTGAATAGGTCGTACGCAACAGGTAACTCGACATTTAGTGTTGCACGGAGAAGCCCGTCCCCGTATCCTCATTCGCGAAAACACACGACAAACTCACAACATGACGTTTCAAAATATTCAAACGGAAACGACACAACAACGTTACAGAATTTGAACAACGAAAGAATTTTGAAAAGAATGAAGCCGTCGGAAAAACAAATGGCATATTGGAACTACTTTTTATCTTTTTTTCTGAAGTGTGATGAAGACCATTTGATGGAACTATTTTTAATATTATGTGGAGTAACATTCTTAGCGTTATATCTTGAATTAGCGCCATCAACTTTCGTTTTAAATATTTTAATAGCGTTGTTTATTAGAATGGTTTTGGTATTTATTCTAGAAGAAACGTAGCCATGTACACAACTTAGAGTTACGTCAACTTACGTAAATTCAGTCGTATTTTAGGTTTTTGCGTTCGATAGAATAATTTTGTTAGCTTACATGTATCTGTCAATCACTTAAATTTTCCAAAACTTGGGAGCGGGAGAAGCAGGTTCGTTCCCCGGTCGGATCAAAACAAAGACTTCGAAATAATGAAAGTAATTAATTACTCCTTGACGTCGCTCAGGGTTGCAAGACAATCATTATGACTTATGCATCGCTTTCATGAAAGATATTACTGATAGTACTGTACAATTACCCATGAATCGCTTTGAAATTACTGAACTACTTTTGAAAACGGAGAACAGGGCATAGTTGTTACATCGTCAATAACTAACGTCATTTAAGACGTCACTTATGACGCGTTGACGTTGATATAGACAGCCGCCATAATTCTCCAAACAGTGCTTTCTATCATATTTACTGTGATTTCAAGGTGTTTTTTTTTAACTTTTTCGTAATGGGGTGTAAACATATCGAATACCCTGTTAGTGCATTTTAACTAAGTAAAGCACTTTTTCAAAACATATTCTGTAACGTAACTGTAATATGATTTAGCAAAACATGCTGTATAAAGTACTTATATCGAAGGTAACCAGTTCGAGCTATAAGTTTTCATTCTCATCATGTTCTTAGGTATGCACTTTTTATAATATCATAAAAAGTGTATCAAACACGATTGAACTAATTTGTAATCTCATAAACGTCATAACAAAATACTTCGCTGTACGTATAGCCCTCATAAAGGGTCGTCTCGAATGGGAGACATTAGTGATAATCATATTATCTCCCTTGTCATATCAAGACAAAGGAAGACCAAATAGTAGGTTGGTCCTTTTAGTTGAAATCCTTGGTCTTTATCGCACTTTGGCAAGGAGATATTGCGATTACTCTGTACACATTAATCATAACTGTGTTAATTAAAGTGATGATTCAAAAGAGAAAATTTATATAGCAGTGTTTAAAGAACACAAATCTGGAATTACTAATCAATCTCATAACAGTTGGCCAAGAACATGTTAATTATAAATCGCTCAGTAACACACTATCTGCATACAAGTTCAGACTCAAACTCCCTCCTTTTCCTACACTGTTCAGTCCTATCCGCATTCCTAAATTAATTTTCCATTGCATGTTAATCTTCCCCAGTGTTGTCATTTTGACAAAATGAGCCGTCCCGCGAGAAAACCAACATTGTGGTATCTGCGTAAAATATCGACCCGGATCAGCCTAAGCATGCCGCGCAGGTTAATTCGGACAGAAACGTTTCGCGTCTTGTGGATGTTCTGTTTCGGGAATCATTACTCTATACCTCTCTTTCCCTCAGACGGAATGTGTCGGTCCGGATCTGCCTTCGCGATCTGGGTTGATTCATTACGCAGAGGCCATTATGTTGGTTTTTTCTCGCGAGACGGCTCAAATGAAAAACGCTCATCGTAATCAAATTTCTCAATTTGTCAAACTATTTACAAAATTCGTCTGTAATAGATGCGCCTATCTCGGTATGTATAGGAATGTGTGAGTCTGCATCTGCCATTCATAACACTGTAGTGTGGAAGACACAGAGGTCAACTCCGTTCGAACCTCATTCCCCCGGAGTGATTGAATCCCCCCTTTATGCATTGTCTTCCATTCAAAAGAACGGTTAAATGGATTACACAATTTGTTTAGTCTGATAAACCATTTCCTATATTTACAGACGCATATGTTAGGGCATTTGAAGCGGACTTTTGAAAACATTGCGTAAAAGGGAAAACATAAAATTGTGTCACAATGCTTACTATAATAATTGAGCCGTCCCGCGAGAAAGCGAACATAATGTCCAATGTGTAATGGATCGATCCAGATCAGCCTGCGCAGTCCGCGCAGACTGATCCGGGCTGACACATTCCGTGTCAGGGGTAAAGAAAATCCACAGAAGGCGAAACGTGTCTATCCGATTAAGCCTGTGCGACATGCTTAGGCGGATCCGGGTACCCATAACCACAATGTTGGTTTTCTCGCGAGACGGCTCATATTTACTATTCATTTTTCGAGCTTGTCTTTATTTCTGCCTGTATGTTTTCAAAGTGACCTACAGCAGGATTGTAATGAGCGGTAAGGGGTTAGGCAACAGCCGATCCATTTTTATAATCGATGATCGATTTGACCGATTGTAATCAGAATTTATATCGGGGGTTCAATCAATGAGTAATATTGCTCAACCATTTACCTAAATCCACATTTTAAGTACCACGTCGGTTTAAAGGCATGTCAGGAAATTGCTTAAGAGGTTTTTTTTTAAGTGGTTGTTGTGAATTCAATTACAATTAAAATATTGTGAGAGAAGGATATTTTGCTCGGTTAGACCAGTTGCTCCCGTTTCCAAAAATGTTTTCAAACGTCGCTTGCTGCAAGGGCGTCAACTATCGTCTTTATTAAGGGAAGGGTTTAACATTTAGATTTAATTGGCTTTTAAATTTAACGTTCAATGGATTTATAAGTGAAGCAGTAAATATATGTAATGGTTTGAATTAAGGATATTTTAAGGAAAGTTGTCAGCTGCAGACGCGTCAACATTTTGGGAAAGGGAGTGTTAAACTGGGCCAGGAATTGACGTATAAAGTGAGCGGTGAACCAAATATCTACAACAATAATTACACGGCAAACAAAAACTGACTTTCGAAGATCAAGATTAGCCTGTGAATCCGCACTGACTAGTCGGAGTCTATAGTCTTCACCATCTAGTCGTCCTCGTTAGTATAATGGAAGCTTCCGGTTATGATAATTCCATTCAAGTTTGTTATTTGGTATTAACCCTTTTCAATAATCAAACACTTACCGACGCCTCTGCAGCCGCTAAGACGACATTTGACATTATATATAAATCTTTCCCTCATATAGACGATTTCTGACGCCTCTGCAGCAGACGGCTTTTTGAAAACATCAAAAACGTGCAATTTCTCCTTTTGACACAATGCTTTCCACTTTTAGTCATAGGTTATACATTCAATTATAGAGATTTTCCATTTTTTGACAAAATATGTTCAAAATCGTCTGTTGCAAAAGAAGAAATTGCTAATAATGATCCATTACTCATTTTGTCACAAAGGTTCCTACCATATTCCATTAAATATACTTCCATATATATCTATATCTGTAAATATTTTTCATATAATTTGCATAGGTTAGCTCAAAGTCGTCTGCTACTGATTTGTGCTATGTGGGAAAGGGTGAAATACCTCCCAGTGTCCATGATTGCGGCCCATATTATTGTGTTTGTCTAGAAGTCTTTAACACTTTCCCACATGTGGACGCATTTTGACTTCCGTATAGCAGAAGACTTTTGAAAACTTTGCGGGAAAAGAAGCTCCATTTACCAGAACGTTTTCCATTTTTTTTCAATAATTAAAGTTTCCCTTATAGATTTCCCATACTTTTGCCTAGACGTTTTTAAAAATCGTCTGCTGCCGATGTGCTGCGTGCGGGAAAGAGAGAACTTTTTAATTACGCAGTGCAAGCTTAATGACAACGGAAAGCCAAAAGAAAACCCTTTGTCTTTGTTGATATAGCATTAGTATGAGTATATAAAAAGATGTTTACAAACTTATAAATCAAATCCGCTCCAATTGGATAGTCACAGTAGTAACACCATAAACAGAAGGAATAAACATCGGCACAGAATTAACTTTGCTACCACATTTCTTTTTGTTCTGAATTAGTATTAACAATACAACTGTAAATAAACTCTATAAGCAGCGTAAATGGTATACCTTGTAATCTGTCACAGCTGATTCGGTTACCAGTTTTAGTTTAGTCACCAATTCTTACATGACTAAAATGGCGGAGGCGGTGGTGTATGAGTAAATACCACCATGTTATTATATATATACGAGTATATATATTTGTCGTTCTAATATTTTATTCGACATTGTTCAAGTTTTTCTCGTAAGGTATGTCTGAAGGAATACATACTCGTACTTATAATAACGTGTAACAGTTTGTAGAAGGAATTATTGGAAGACTTCTTTTCCTATGTTTTGTCAATTGGACGTGCATTGCCCTGATCCATTTGGAAAGAAAACGAGACGGACATTTTTAAAGGATTTTACTGTTAAAACTAATACAAATATGTTTGAGCCGCATCTGCAAACCAAACAGTGAATATTTCGGCGTATCCAAGAACACGAATTATAACACAGTTATTCACAGTTGTTCTCGTAAGAGTCATTATAATTCTGACGACGAGATACAATTGTAGTGCCGTGTATCTCGACTGTGGGTTCGATTACCCGCAGGGAAACGCCGTGATTTAACTGAATAATGTTAAAAAGCCGATTGCAAAATACCATGATAAACAAAACACATGAGCCTGTGTGACTTATTTACACAAACGTGTCTGAAGGCTTGACGGACAAACAAAGGGGAAGCAACCCTCAAGTGTCGATATATATAGGCGATACAATATTAAGCATCCTACCACGTGCAAACAAGATCCCCACGGAGGGAACACCAACACTCGTCTTCTTTTTAAGACGAAAAAGGGGCATTACCAGGGACGTAGATCCGGGCATTACTGAATAATTATTAAAGCCAGTCATGTGACTTGGTATAGGCATGCGAAGTGTACATAGGAACACGAGTACCAATCTTCATTTTAAAATGTTGAACGTTTTTCGACGACGCGGACGAGGTCACAAAAGCTTTTTTTCTTCGCAAAGCAGACGAGCTAAAATTGCCAACGGGACACGTGTGATATAAAAAACAATCTTCCGAAATATATTTTCTTCGGAACCGACTTAGAACATCAAAACATTAAAACCTTTTTAACCAATTTGTGGTTATTTTCAGATACACTGAGAACCGACCGTTATCGTACTACACAAATATGGGGCTCGATTCAGACCGCTTTACATCCGAAGTAAACGACGCCTTGACCTGCTGCATCTGTAGGGACGTTCTAGAGGATCCCGTTCAGGCCCCTTGCGAGCATGCGTTCTGCAAAACATGCATAGAGGGTTGGTTAGTGCACGAGACCATTTGTCCAGAATGCAGACGACCCCTGTCTATTTCTTCCCTAAGACAATTATTTCGATATATGAGAAACGATCTTAACAGACTGCGACTCAGTTGTAGGAACCAGCCTTACGGATGTGACGTCATTTCCGATTTGGAGTTCATCGCTAATCACGAAAACGAGTGCTCACACGAACGCCTTAAATGTCCTAACGAGAGATGTACGTACTTTGATTCAAGACACCGTATTGAAGAACATGGGAAAACATGCGAATACAGTCGGAAACAATGTCGAAACGGGTGTGGTTTAATAATTAGCGTGCCAGTTGATGAAGATCACAACTGTATTCAGGAACTAAAAACCGCCATTGAAATACTACGATCGGAAGTGACGTGTAAATACGAGGAACAGAAAAGGGAAATGGATCTTCGTCTAGATATGCAACGAGGTCACATGATTCAGAAAGAGGCTATTCTTCAGAGTCAGTTGGACGATTTAAAATCGGAGAACTCTAAGCACATGCAGCATATCAAACTTCTCATGGACATGGAGTTGGGTCGGCGGCAGGAAATTGAAAAACTTGAGCTCGAAAAGAAAGAATTGATGGAGCTTCTCCGACAGAACGCGAGAGGGGATTCTAGACCCACTGAAACCGGAATTAGGCCCCGTCGGGTGCCATCTACTCGGGACAAAGTGACAACAGTATAAAATTAAAAACAAAGTGAAAAATGAGCCGCTCGGACGAAAAGAGGTAGTTCGGCATGTCCGTGCATCCTTTCGAACATGCAGATGCATTCAGATCCATATGACACAGACAACCTTTTAAATAATCGTGACAAAAGGAGAAATTGTTGAAAATAAGCAATTCATCCATTGGCCACGAAGATTTTTTCTTTATTCAATATTTTATTTTTACTATACTTTCATTTACATCTTTGCTATACTAGGGAGAGGGTTAAATGTGCATGAATGTGATCATAGTCTGGGGCTACACTTATATTTCTTTGTCAGAAGTTACATCTAGGATCACGTTACTTGTAGGTGGGCAGTGAAGACTCAGGTGATAGCGTCCGTAAGGATCAACCGTCACAGATACAATGTAATAAATATTTGTTCAAAATCATTTTTTTTAATTTGCATTCACATAATGTCTACCAACACTTACACGCAATTATAACCGATAAATCAATTTTGTTTAATAGCGTTTGCAGTATGCATTGTATAAAAAACAACCATGCCATTCCAAAAAATGTCGACTGTTTTGAGATTTAAAACCACACTCAAACACACTTCAATTCAACATATGAGCCGTTCCATTCTGCGTTGAGTTTCCATCCGTACTGATCTGCCTAAGCATGCCACGCAGGCTAACCCAGGCACTTTTTCGCCTCTTGTGGATTGTGTTTCAGAAATGATTACTCTATACCTCTATCCCCGCGAGAGGGAATGTGTCGACCTGGATAAGCCTGATCTAGGTCGATACATTACGCAGAGTCCATAATGTTAGTTTTTAGAACGGCTCATATCACCGTCCGAATTTCTATTACAGCAAAAAATGAGGGAAAATACACATTAACTCTAAATTTCAAAAAAAAAATCTCTTTCTCGTCCATACGCTATTATAAAATAATCGTAATATAATTTGGGGAATCCCGCACGTGTTATTATAAATAGCCCCTCTATACGTCCATATAGTGTAATAATAATTATTTCACTATATGGACGTATAGAGGGGCTATTTATAGTAACACGTGCGGGGTTCCTCAAATTATCATATGATCATTTTATCATAGCGTAAAGACAATATAGAGAGACTTTTTGAGAATTTTAACGAGGTAATTTGTATTTTCCCGCATTTTTTGCTGTAATAGAAATTCGGATGCCTGTGACATCACAGTGAAGAAGATTTTTTTTTGGAAGAAGACATACATATATATTCATGAAAATCAATAACACAATTCATTTGTAATTCTGAACAATCATCCTCATTATTTCTTACATTATCTGGCTACAAACATAATAAAACAATGACATCTTAATAATATTGAATAATTACATGTTGACTTACAGAAAGTTTCCATATTTTTGCCAAGACCTTTTCAAAGTAGTCTGCTGCACATTGTGTAAGGAAGAAAGGGTTAATTTACAATACTCTTTGAATTTTCATCTAAATGTACTAAATGTATTTAATTGTCTTCTTGAAGTGATATTAAAAATATGTACAACATCTGCTAGTTTGAAGTGAGAATTTTATACATTTTTAACAATCTCTCCTTTTATCAAGGTTACGGTAATTGTTCACTTTACTCCACGTCCCCCACCAAAAAGTTGGCAAGTGAAAGGGCGTTGGCCAGAGAAGTGATCCCCGGGGAGGGGTCATTTTTTATCCCTGTGTGCGACAATTACAGTAAGAAGAATCAATCCCCTACCTTCTACCTAAGATTTTTTTTTCAGGCTTGAATATTGTGCAAGTTTCATCATTCTTGCTAAGAAAATAGTTTCAAGGATTGTTGCATTGTGATCTTATATGCACATATAAGGAAAACAAGCCCCACCCCCTTGCGGCCATGTTTTTCAACGGATCGGAAATATTTGAACAAGCTTGGTAGGGGGTGCCCCAAGGAACATTTGTGCAAAATAATTTTTAAATCGGGCCAACACTTATGAACAAGAAGATTTTTTAAGATTTGGCAATTTTCCCCTTTTCTGATGCTGCAGCAACCAAAGTTCTACTTGGAATGAAATTCTTTGAACAACTTTGAAAGGGGACCACCTAAGGACCATTTCTGTGAAATTATTTTGAAATCTGGCCAGTACTTTTGAACAAGAAGATTTTTTAAAGTTTTAACAATGCACATATAAGGAAAACAAGCCCCGCCCCCTTGCGGCCATGTTTTTCAACGGATCGGAAATATTTGAACAATCTTGGTAGAGGGTGCCCTAAGGAACATTTGTGCAAAATAATTTTCAAATCGGGCCAGCACATTTGGACAAGAAGATTTTTTAAGATTTGGCAATTTCCCCCTTTTCTGATGCCGCAACAGCCAAAGTTCTACTTGGAATTAAATTCTTTGAACAACCTTGAAAGGGGACCAACTAAGGACCATTCCTGTGAAGTTATTTTGAAATATGTCCATTTGTTTAGTAGAAGAAGTCATTTGTAGGAAATTGTTAACAGACAGACGGACGGACAGACGACGACGACGGACGCCGGACATTCAGTGATCACAAAAGATCACCTTGCACTTCGTGCATAGGTGAGCTAAAAAGTCTGCCCAACAGACCAGCCTAAAAACAATTTTCAAATGGACGGTCATTTTCATTTTCAAGTGATGTTTCAGGGTAAAACACTTCCTGCAGAATTCCCTAACCCGTTCCCTCATATGACAAGTCTGCAGCAGATAACTTTGAACATGTTTTGTCAAAAAAATAGGATAACCCTATATGACTTAAAGTGGAAAACATAGTGGCAAAAGGAGAATTTGCACGTTTTGAGCAATTTCTTCTTTTGTCAGTATGTTTTTTTAAAAAGCTGTCTGCTGCAGAGGCATCAGAAAACGTCTATACGAGGGAAAGGGTTAAATTCATGTTTCAGGGTCAAACCCTCCCTGCAGAACTCTTAAATAACATGTTTCTGGATAAAATATTCCTCCATGAAGAATTCGCACGCAACTCCTTAATGCCCGGTAGATTTTTCTTATACAGAGTTTTATAAAGATCCGTTTCAATGTTGAGAAGTCCGAGTCTACAATCCATTTATCCAAATGGACAGCCCAGTGCCCTTTCAAATGAGTAAAACATTTTCACAAGGAAGAATTCATGTGGACTTTGCTCATCTTGAGTTGTTCTCATGTTATTGTTAATAAGTTCGGCCAACAGACCATCTACTGTACATTTTGTTTAAAAGGACGGCCAGGTGCCCCTTCAAATAATGTTTAAGAGTAAAACATTTTCACCAGAAAGAATTCGCATGCAAACTCCTAAACCTCGTGTGGACTTTGCTCATCTAGAGTTCTGGATTCAATTACATGTCATTGTTAACAAGCCCAGCCAACAGACCATCTACAGAATATCTTTCATATGGACTGCCATATGCCCTTTCAAATGATGTTTAAGGGTAAAACATTTCCCGCAGAATTCGCACGCAAACTCCTTAAAGCCAGTGTGGATTTTCACGTGCCTGTTCAGATGGCTAGTGTTGTGAAATGTCTTTTGACACATGGGACAAGGCAGTCTGGTTTTGGCATCACCGGGTCCCTGTCCATCCTTCAGTATGGGCAACAGCTCCACTGAAAGACAAACAAAACCTAGTCAGCGAGAGTATAGTCTACAGGCATTTTTCCCCCCATAAAACATCTGAGCTGTCCTGCCAGAAAACCAACATTATGACCTCTGCGTAATGTATCAATCCAGACCAGCCTGCGCATAGAGGTATAACTGCTGAAACAGAAAATCCACAGGAGGCGAAATGTGTATATTCGGGTAAGCCTGCGTTGCATGCTTAGGCTAATCCGGGTTGATACCTTACGCAGTCCAAAATGTTGGTTTTCTCGCGACAGTGCTCATCTTTTACATCTTTTATTTCTCATCAAACCCAATTTAGATGCTACTACAAATGAATGTCCCTCTAAGAAAATTATCTTCAGTAGCTACAGAATTAAGATCTAACCGCTTTCCTAAATACAACTAACATGCAGCAGATAACTTCAAAAACATCTGAACAAAAAATATGAACAATATCTGTAAATTTTATTGTGAATATAATAACTTAATTAAGATAAAAAGATTGTGGTAAATGGAGAAATTGGTCATTGTGAGGAATTTCTCTATTTGCTACACTGTTTACAAAAGTCTTCTGCTCCAGGTAGAAGGAAATATTTAGGAATCAGAATTACGCCTCGTACATAGAGCTCTGGCAGAGGTAGGATTGATTAATGGTTCGATTGTTTGGGATTTAACGCCGTTTTGACGATTGTGAAGTCATATCTCGCGACCAGTTCACCTACTCATGCGTTTCCTGCTTTCCCACACCAGTACACCAAACAACATACATTCCAAGCAACTGGCTGCTGTTCCACATAAATTGTTTAACAGCCCATTGTTGAAAGACAAATAACACATGTCACAGTGACTTTTGTCAAACGTTGGAAAGAATGTTTGCCGACCTGGGATTCGAACTCACAACCCCTGGATTGACAGCTGGTGTCGCTAACAACGCAACTACCGGGGCTCGGCTGGTAGAGGCATTGAAACAGGTCTTCAACAATGTGTCAGACGTATTACTGATGCCAGTTTACCTACCTATCCGTTTCCTGGCTTTCTCACACCAAACAACATACTTTTCAAATAACTGGCTGCTTTTTCTACATAAACCAACTAAGAGCATGTTAGTGGGAGATGAAGATCCATTGACATTTGGCATAGGCCGGAAAGAATGTTGGCTGAGCCCGGGTTTAAACTCACAATGATCTCAGGCCTAAATTGACAGACCCAATGAATACCAACAGAGCTACCAGGAGTAGACCTCTCTCTTTCTTATAATACTATAAAACCCTGTATTGTTGGTACTCAAAAGAATGGAACAAGTTTTTATATATATATAGTCTATACATATAAATGAATGGATCGCTCACCTGATTTTTTTCCCACTATAGCCATACAAGCCCTGCCCCCTGGCGACCATAGTTTCTGACCAATC